>MU776575.1:46994-67408 GCA_026770625.1 Nicotiana glauca
AAAATCCATTTAGAACCCAATGTTTTGTTACCTGGAGGAAGATCAACCAATTCCCATGTATGGTTGCTCAATATGGATTCTATTTCACTATTGACAGCTTCTTTCCAATATTGTGCTTCTGAGGAAGACATTGCTTGCTTGAAGGTACGAGGCTCATTTTCTAGCAGGAAAGTCAGAAAATCTGGACCAAATAAAGTAGATGTCCATTGACGTTTACTTCTTCTCGGATTTTTCTCATTAGGCATACCATCTGTTATTTCCTCCCGAGGCCGTTTTGACTTTTGGTAGGTAACTTCACTTTCCTTTTTATACGGATAAATAGTTTCAAAGAATTCAGCATTATCTGATTCTATTATCGTATTAACGTGAATCTCAGAATTTTCTGACTTATGAACCAGAAAACGATATGCCTTCCTATTAGTTACATATCCAATAAATACACAATCAACCATTTTTGGACCTATCTTAACCCTTTTAGGTTTAGGAACTTGTACCTTAGCTAAACACCCCCACATTTTGAAGTATTTCAAGCTGGACTTCCTTCTTTTCCATTTTTCATAGGGAATGGACTGTGTTTTACTATGAGGTACACGGATGATTATTCTGTTAGCTGTAAGTATAGCTTCCCCCCACAAGTTCTGTGGTAAACCAGAACTTATCAACAACGCATTCATCATCTCTTGCAACGCTCGATTCTTTCTCTCTGCAATTCCATTGTGGAGAGTAAGGGACATCTGTTTGGTGAATAATGCCATTTTCCAAACACACTTCTTCAAAAGGAGATTCATATTCACTACCCCTATCACTTCTTATCATTTTGATCTTTTTATTTAGTTGTGTTTCAACTTCACTCTTGTATTGCTTGAAAGCATCAATTGCTTCATCTTTACTATTAAATAAATAAACATAGCAATATCTCGTGCTATCGTCAATAATAGTAATAAAATACTTTTTTCCACCGCGAGATGGTGTTGACTGCATGTCGCAAATATCTGTGTGAATTAAGTCTAAAGGACTTGAATTCCTTTCAAAGGACTTAGAAGGATGCTTAGCATACTTTGATTCCACACATATTTGATATTTGGAATTAATGCAATCAAATTTGGCAATACTTATAAATTTATTATCTTTCGCAATGTTTTGAAGTTGACGTGACCTAAGCGTGAATGCCATAAAGTGTTTGACTCAAGTAAGTAAGAAGAATCATTAACTTTATTGATAGGAACTGCTATTACATTTAGCTTAAAAAGGCCCCCATTCAGGTAACCTTTTCCTACATACATATGATTCTTACTAAGTACAACACTGGTAGAAACAAAAATACTTTTGAATCCATTCTTGACAAGAAGTGAGGTAGACACAAGATTCTTGCAAATTTCTAGAACATGGAGAACTTGGTTTAGAGTCACTATTTTTTCCGACGTCATCTTCAACGCAATCTTGCCAACTCCTTCAATTTTTGCTGTAGATGAATTTCCCATGAAAATTGTATCGTCGGGTCCTGCGGGGGCATAAGAAGAAAACTCCTTGTTAGCACAAACATGGCGGGTGGCTCCAGAATCTATCCACCATTATTTATGATTTCCTACCAAGTTGCATTCAGACAACATGGTACACAAGTCCTCCATTTCTTCAGCATTTTCAACCATGTTAGCTTGATTCTTCTTCTTCTTATCATTCTTTGGTGCACGACAATCCACGTCCTTATGCCCAAATATTTCACAGTTGTGGCAATTACCCTTGAACTTTTTCTTGCTTAGGTAATTCTTTGGTCCAGAAGCCTTCTTTCTCTTCTTGTTTTATGGCACCTCCTCAATTATGTTATCCCTTATTATTGTCGAGTTTCCACGTGACTTCTTTTCAGCATTTTTGTTGTCTTCTTCTATCCTCAAACGCACAATCAAGTCTTCAAGTGTCATCTCCTTCCGCTTGTGTTTTAGATAGTTCTTAAAGTCTTTCCACAACGGAGGTAATTTCTTAATGAAAGCGGCGACTTGAAAGACCTCATTTATGACCATACCTTCAACAAGGAGGTCATGCACAATAACTTGTAGTTCTTGGACTTGAGTTATGACCGACCTAGTGTCAATCATCTTGAAATCCAAAAACCTTGCATCCACGAATTTCTTAAGTCTGGCATCCTCAGTTTTGTACTTTTTCTCAAGAGCGTTCCATAAAGCTTTTGAAGTTTCCATGACACTATAGACATTGTACAAGCTATCTTCCAAACAACTCAAAATGTAGTTTTTGCACAAGAAATCAGAATGTTTCCATGCTTCAGTTACAACAAATCGTTTGTCATCTGGAGTGTTTTCAGCCAGGACCGGAGGATCCTCCTTGATGAATCGCTAAAAACTCAACGTAGTAAGATAGAAGAGCATCTTCATTTGCCAACGTTTGAAGTCGATACCAGAAAACTTTTCAGGTTTTTATGCTGGTGCCATAGCATGAGCAGGAGTTGAACGCCTTGACGAGGCAGCAACATTCGTAACAGTAGCACCTGTTCCCGCAATATTTCCATTAGTTTGGTTTTCATTCATCATTTTTCTATAAAGTTGGAAACAAAACAGAACTTTGTTAAATTAGTGAAGTTTTGATATCTTCAAACTGAATACCAAACCAAACATACAACACGTAACAATGGTGAAGTTTTTATATACTTCAAACCCGTACGTTTATTATTCTGGTAAAGTTTTGATATACTTTAAACCGGACAGAACAATTATTGGAGTAGAAAGCACGAAGGCTACTGTGTTAAAACACAAAATCAGAAAATTGTTAGAAGAACAAAAGAAACTAGAAAAACTGTAAAGATTAAGAAATATTCCGAGTCCATAATTTGTTTGTGCGCCCTTAAGGAATTTTAACCCCCTCACACGTTGCCAAGATAATGGATTAAATCCTCCTAGGATGAAACGGATTAAACCTTCCTGCAACAGTGGCAATACAAACTGCAGGATACCAACAAACTCAAAAAATAAAGCAAAATCACACTTACGAATTTGAGAGAGAGAGACTACGAATTAGAATGCAGTATTTTCAGAAAGAAGAAAGTTCTGTAATGTTTTTTGGTGTATTAAAAATGAAGTCATGCCTCAGAATTTATAGGCAATTATTGGAAGAGGTGTGATGTTTGTTCTGGAAAAGGTGTCTGTTCAGAAGTTTACGTGTCCTACCGCGGTCCTACCGCGATTACGCCAGGACCGCGGCCAGACTAGCCTTCTGAATCTGAAGTAGTGTTCTGGCGCGGTCCTACCGCGGTTATGCCAGGACCACGACCAGACTATCCTTCTGAATCTTCAGCAGTGATCTGGCATTTAATTAATTATTAAATAAGTAATTAAATAAATTTTGTCCAAAAATAATCTTATCGATCGATCATTTGACAAATCCAAATCCAAATCCAAATCCGAAGCCGAGCCGAGCGACAACGACGGCGCGAGGGTTTATTCTCTTCAACTCCTTTTAAGAGCTTTAAGAAGTGATTCTATATATAAGCACATAAATGTAGTTGTCCCTCATCAATAAGGGACAAAGTGCAACTTAAAAGCTTACTTCATTCAAATTTTCATTTCCCTCCATTTTATTTCCCACCATTTCCAATTTACACTCTTAGACTTTAAAGCCCAATGCTTAAAGTCTTTGAAGCCCAATGCCTTTAAAGTCCAACTTATATATATATATATATATATATATATATATATATATATATATATATATATATATATATATATATATATTTATAAATAAAAACCAAAACCAATCATTGAACAAGTTTTGTCAGTTTTTGCAATGTCATTTTAAAACTTTTATTCTACTAAATACTTTTATTGATTGACATATTTGGGAGACAATTTCTGATCGATCTTCTATTTGTTTATTGAGATTCTAGGACGTGTAGGAATTTACATGCTTGACAAGAGGGGTTGCCCGCACTCCTGGGGTGTACAGACTCCGGAGGGACTCCTACAACCCAAACGGTATAACAAGTCATCTCGTGGCATAAATCAGTCAGGCCCTTAGCCTCATAACAATAAGCCACCTCATGGCATAAATCAATCAGGCACTCGGTCTCGCAATATCATGAATTAGTAACAACCTGCTGCGGCATGCAGCCCAATCCCATAATATCCTCACAACACAGGCCCTCGGCCTTACTCAATCAGAAACCTCTCAAGTCACTCGGGCTAACAGTGAAAAGGGTGCTCCACCCAAAATATCATTTTATATAACAAACAGAGTAAATAAGACTGAGTTATAAAATGAGTAAAAGTATAGTACGACTGAGTACAAATATTAAATCAAAACAGTGAGGAGTAGTAGTAAAAATTTTCTAAAGGTTCAAAGAGCTTGGCACGAGGCCCAAATAAAGCATTCATCCTAACACATAGTAATACTTTCCAAAGCACAATAGTATCAAATAATTTTCAGTTAAATATGCGACTTAATAGTCGTACAGGACGGACCAAGTCACAATTCCCAATGGTGCATGCCTCCGCACTCATCATTTAGCATGTGCGTCACCTCAACGTAGTGAAACGATGTGAAATTCGAGGTTTCATACCCTCAGGACAAGATTTACAGTCATTACTTACCTCAAACCGAACAAAACTCTAACTTGTGATGTCCTTACCTCGCGACTCAGCATCTAAATGCTCCAAATTTAACCAAAATCAGTATCACATCATTAATCCACCCTAAAGGAATAAAGCACATGCGAAAATTATCAAATTAACTCAAAAATCCCAAAATTAGCCAAACCCGACCCCTGAGCCCACATCTCAGAATCCAACAAAAGTCACAAAACTAGAAACTCCTTTCACTCCAGAGTCTATACATACATTCCTCTTGAAAATCACTGCCCAAAGCTCAAATCCCGGTCAAAAATGGTGAAGAATGACAAAAAATTTACGAAGGAGCCTTTATATACATTTTGCCCAGCACTTCCGCTTTTGCAGAATCTCATTAAAGGGGCATTTCCGCTTCTGCGGTTGCCTGACCACACCTGCGGTCATCGCAGATGCGGGGACCAAACCGCACCGGCATCCCTGGTTGCGCACCTGCGTTACATAACCGCTTCTGCTGAACTCGCACATGCAGTCTCCTATCCGCAGGTGCGGAAATGACAGAAGCAGCAGCTTCAACTGCTCCAACAATTTTTCCAACTCTTTCGCTAATCATCTGAATCCATCCCGAGGCCCTCGGGACCTCAACTAAAAATAGTAACAAGTCACATACCACTGTTCAAACTTATTTAAACCTTTGGAACACTCCAAACAACATCAAAACACCAAATCACCCTCGGATTTGAGCCTAAGAACTTCTAAACTTTCGAATTTTGCAAACGATGCCGAAACCTATCAAAACTCGTCTGAATGACCTGAAACTTTACACACACGTCACAAATGACACTATAGACCTACTCCAATTTCCAGAGTTTCATTCTGACCCCGATATCAAATTTTCCATTGCCAACTGAGAAACGCCAAATTTATAATTTTGCCAATTCAAGCCTAATTCTACCACGGATCTCCAAATCACATTCTGGACGCGCCTTCAAGTCCAAAATCACCTAACGAAGCTAACCAAATCATAAAAATCCAAATCCAAGATTGAATACTAAAAAGTAAAAACTTGGTCAAATCTTTCAAATTTAAAGCTTCAAGATGAGAATTGTTCTTTCAAATATATCTCGATTGTCCTGAAAACCAAACAAAAGATTTACATAAGTCATAAAATATCATACGGGGCTAGTCATGCCCGAGAACTGGCGAGCAAAATGCAAATGCTCAAAACGACCGGTTGGGTCATTACATCGGTATTGTAACAAACTTGTTGAGCTCGGCTCGGCTTGATATTGTATAACTCGAGTGAGCTCGGCTAGGGCACGACTCATTTTATTCGACTCCTATACCTATCCCCGGCTATGCAAAAGAATAACTTCTATTATTGTGAGTGTGAATATCATTAGACTTATTCTTCTAAATTAGATAATCAAAATTTGTATCTTATTGTTATTGGTCTTCATGTCTTAAACTATGAGGCTTTTATTATTTTGCTCTTTGAAAGTAATTTTATATATACATGAAGGAGTAATCATTTAAATTATAGTATTGATGATCTTTCTTGATTAATTACTTTTAGGGAGGTAAAATATATCTTCATATATTTTTAAAGAAATTATAATCTTCTAATTGTTTGAAAATTAAGACACTATAGTTGTATCTCACCGCAACTTTAACACTATTGTGTTATTTATATTTGTAAAAATATACTAGATATTTTTTTATGAGTTCTTTATTTTCTTTTTAATTTTGTTAAACTTTAATAAACATTCTTTTTATGCATAATTTTTAAATTAAAAAATATTAAAGATATATGGGGCTTACACATTGTCCTGTAGTAAAATGGCTCGCCTCACACAGTCGCCTTTGAAAATACTATTTGAACGTAGAACGCCTGCTATGATGAAATTAAAAAAAAATTCGCATGCTAAGTATTGAAATTATCTATACCTCTTTAAAATTTAAATTATCTCAAACAAAATTAAAAAAATTAAATGTTTATGTAGATAATTAAAGTACTTGGATGTCTCTCCACAGCTGTTGTTCGTCCGGTGTGTATAGTCGTTACCTATGAATGCAAATATTATTTATGATTAACCTAAAGCATACTTTTTCGTTTATATTAGGCCTCGTTGACCCTACATTTTGTTCAGTGAGACTCAATGAGTACTTGATGTATTCAATTCTCTATATATTTGTCTTCTTCTTTGGAGACAAGTTTCACTTGTGACGGTGAGACTAGCTTGAATCATCGTTCATTCCTTGATTTTGTTGAGCCACACCTCAACTTTTGTGATGGTGCATTTTGCATTATTCTTTTCCTACCCAATATCGTGGTCCAACGCCAGTCACATTCTTTTTTTGCACCTAAAGGTTCATGATACTCATGTGGTTAGAAATTATATTTAGTATTTATGGGTCGACATTTCGTATAATCTATAAATAAAAAATCTATGAGGAAGAAATGAAATAGATGTCTATTTATTTTTTGCTAAAGATAAAGAGACGACTTATAGAAATGTACAAAGACAATAAATGAAAAACTAGCGAGTGAGACATAGAGAGATCACGAAAGACCTCATATCTTCTTTTTGTAGTTGAAGAAAGTGAGGAGAAAAAGATTATAAACTAGAAGGTATATTGATGTAAATTGCATTAATTCGCAGTTGTTTTAACTAAAATACGTAATTTGATTAAATTTTAAAGAAATAAGGTGGAAAAAATAACTAAAAATTTACATGAGTCAAATTTACTAACATTGTGAGTGTGAATGTCATTAGGACTATTTCTTCTAAATTAGATAATCAAAATTTGTATCTTATTGTTATTGGTCTTCATGTCTTAAACTATTAGGCTTTTATTGTTTTGCTCTTTAAAAGCAATTTTATATATACATGAAGGAGTAATCTTTTGAATTATAGTATTGATGAACTTTCTTGATTAGTTACTTTTAGGGAGGTAAAATATATATTCATATATTTTTAAAGAAATTATAATTTTTTAATTGTTTGAAAATTAAGACATTATAGTTGTATTTCACAACAACTTCAGCACATTATTTATATTTGTAAAAACATACTAGATAGTTTTTTTATGAGTTCTTCATTTTCTATTTAAATTTCTTAAACTTTAATAGACTTTATATTTATGCATACTTATTAAATTAAAAAAAATTAAAGATATATGAGGCTTACACATCGTCCCATAGTAAAACGGTTCGCCTAACACACCCGCCTTTGAAAATACGATTTGAACGTAGAACGCATGCTATGATAAAAATAAAGAAAATTTGCATGCTAAGTATTGCAACTATCTATACCCCTTTAAAATTTAAATTATCTCAAACAAAATAAAAAAAACTAAATGTTTATGTAGATAATTAAAATACTTGGATGTCTCTCCTGCAACTGTTGTTCATCTGATGTGTAGTCGTTACCTATGAATGCAAATATTATTTATGGTTAACCTAAAGCATATTTTTTCGTTTATATCAGGCCTCGTTGACTCTACATTTTGTTCAGTGAGACTCGGTAAGTACCAGATGTATTCAATTCTCTATATATGTGTCTTCTCCTTTGGAGACAAGTATCACTTGTGATGATGAGACTAGCTTGAATTTGGTTACAAGGTCTAGGTGTGAGTACTGCCCGGAATCCTTGAGATCTTTAAGGAATTCTGACGCACCTAGACAATGATATTGTCTATAAAATTGGCATTTGAGGCTTTGGAAATCACTATGGCCTGCTTCAGGCTCCCCATAGTATAACTTCTTCTTTTTGTTTATCAATGTAATTTATTCATCTGGTTTGTAATAATTTGTAAACGAACATTAGGGTAATTTGTAGAAAGGGTTGGGTAGTTACATATTTGTAGGGGTAATATGAGTAGAAACCATGCTTATAGGACTGCATATATTTGCTATATTTGCCTCACATGCTAGAAATCATGCCTATAGGTTGTACAATCAACTTCTCAAATAGCATGTGATCAAGTTAAAGTTTAGCATGTGATCAAGTTAAAGTTTCTGTTCCAACGATTATTTACATTTATTTCCACTAGAAATCATGCTTATAAGTGTATAAACAACTAGATATCATGCTCATAGGTGTCACGACCCCAGTTCATCCTCCATGAACATGTCGTGATGGCACCTAGTCCCTATGACTAGGTAAGCCTAACAATGCGAAAGATAAACCAAAATTTTGCGAAAGAAAATTAATAAAACTGAACTGGTAAAATAAACAGGGTTTAAGGTGCCGCTCGGCACATATCATAACAATCCTCAAAGTTAACAAAACTCCCCAAAACCCGGAAACTCATAAATCACAAGCTAAGGGATACATAGGAGGCTCTGACTCAAGAACATCTATACAAAGGAGAAAATACTGGAAGAACTATACTTATTACAGAAAAGCTGGAAAGGGACTCCTCGGTCTGCGGACGTAGCAGATATACCTTAAAGTCTCTACCAATACGCCTCCTTCCAAGGTTGACAGAACTGAACGGGAGTACCTGCATCTGCACAACAAAAATGTACAGAAGAGTAGTATGAGCACACCACGGTGGTGCCCAGTAAGTACCAAGACTAACCTCGATGGAGTAGTGACGAGGAACAGTCAAGACACCTACCAGTCAATAAACAATATAATCATAGGAACAATGATAAAGACATATGAATATGTAAAGATTGCGTATATAACCAAAAATGCTACAATTCACAATAAGGGATAAATATAATAATTAATAGCAAGGATATAATAAGCGATGCTACAAAACGATGACAGAACCACAACCCAAATTTCTTAAGGTAACAACACAGTAGGGGGAAAGGCCAGTTAACAACTCATATCCCACAATGATATTCATGAAAGGTCTTACTCAACTCTTTCAATAATTTTACCAAGTCTCAGATAACCACAACTCATAAGAGGCCCAGCATCTGAAACTAATGAATGGGCATCCCGTGCCCCATCAACCTCATGATCAAGCTGACAACTAACGGGTCAACTAGGGCCACTCTCACAAATATAGTAGACAATGAGGGCGTCCCTCTACCCTTAGCAAAAATTAGGAGAAATTCACCTCTAAAAGGAGTGTTCAACTACGTGTATTCTTGTGCAAGTGTTTCTAACAAAATTCTACCAATTAGCGAACATAAAAAAAAAAGAGAACAGAACTGCACGTACGATGTTTCCTCACAACTCCCAAGCGGTAACGCTCACACAGGTAAACAACCCACAATCACAATATGAAATAAATAGGAATGCCTTCACAGGCCGTCACAACTCTATACAATCAATCCCTGACGTAGCCCACCTTATTTCATCACGTGTGCAATTAATAATATAATAAGCACCGTCTTATTCTACCACACGTGCATAATAATGTTCCCACCTTATTCCGCCACATGCGCAACCCACATATAAGCATATAACATATCCCGCCTTATTACGCCGCATGTGCAAAACATCAACACAACAATAGCACGGCAAAGACCTCGTGCAACCTTTCAACCACAATCGTACAGCAGAAACCTCGTGCATCACAGTAGCAACAATAAACAGGTTGGAAATCTGACAAGAATAATATACGCAGCAGTGTAATAAGGCAAATCAACGAAACAATAATAACTACCAGGATAAAGCAGAAACACAGGGTAACCACAACTCAATCTCAATTACTAATGAGGGTCTCCCGGGATACCGTCCTGTAGCCCTCTCCTCAACTACCCAATGAATCTTCCGGGATACCGTCCCGTAGTCTAATCATTTATGCGCAGTGGATCTCCGGGATACCGTCCCGGAGTCCCAAAATAAAAGTGCAGGGGGATCTCCCGGGATACCGTCCCGTAGTCCCAAAATAAAAGTGCAGGGGGATCTCCCGGGATACCATCCCGTAGTCCCAAAATAAAAGCGCAATCACAACCAGAAACAAACCAAGGGATAAGTATGAAAAATGGAGTAGCAGATAGAACTAGCCTAGCATGCTTCACGTAGTACAATTAAACAACTTAGCAATTTGGCAATTATGTCAGATAGACATGCTTTCCTAGTCTAGCACAAGTAGTAGGATCCAAGTAATATAAAGTAAATAAGAAAGAAAGTTAAATGTTAACAACTTAAGTAAAATCGGATTTTCATCAATCGGCTCAAGAACAACTTCATATTCGGTGATTTCAAGGATCTAAGAGCCTAAAGGATCAATTCACCACAAATAAATCCGAACACGCACTCGTCACCTCGCGTGTAAGGAATACAATCAACATAGAAGATTCAAATCCTAAAGGGAAGTCCCCCACACAAATTTGGCAAGATACTTACCTTGAACCGGCTAAAATCAACTAGCAACCACGTTCTTGCCACAAGTATCCGACTCCCAATGGCTCAAATCTATTCAATTCAATTACACATCGTAAATAATATTGCAAACAACTGATTCCACTATAAAAATTAAAGCTAGGGCACGAAGATAGGTAAAATGACCAAAATGCCCCTCCAGCCAATGCCTCGGAATTAAATAATTTTCACATTTTCAGAACTCTCGTATTCTCACGAGTCCAACCATATAAAAATCTCCCAAATCGGAGGTCAAATTCCCACTCAAATCACAATAAATAAGTCTAAGAAGTTTCATCCAATTTTCCACAATTTTGACCTTGAATTCGAATTCTAATGGTGGATTTAACTAGATATTGATAGAAAACAACTAAATGAGGTTAAAGAAACATTACCACTAATCTTCTCTTCAAAATCCACCCAAAATCGCCTTCTCCCGAGCTCCCAATTGATTTTCCAACTTTTGAAACAAACCCTCGGATTATTCTATTTCATACCAGTGATTTCCGCTTTTGCGGTCCCGCTTTAGCGGAAAACCAATCGCTTCTGCGGTCCACCCATCGTAGAAGCGAGTTCGCTTCTGCGGAACTTACACTTCTTTTGTGGTTCCCAAGCCAACGTCCACCTTTCGCTCCTGCGGTGACCAAGCCGCTTCTGCGGCTCCGCTTCAGCAGTTCCCAAGCCACAGAAGCGGAAATACCAGAAGGCCTGCTGCAATTTTCTTCTAACTTCAAAAATTTACCCGTTGAGCATCCGAAATACACCCGAGGCCTCCGAGACCTCAACCAATCACACACACCAGTCATATAACCTAACACGGACTCGCTCGAAGTCCCAAATCACATAACACAACATCGAAACGACGAATCAAACCAAAAATCAAGCTTATGAACTTCCAACTCTTCAAATAACAAATCTCATGCTGAAACCTATCAATTTAACTCGGAATGACGCCAAATTTTGCAGACAAGTCCAAAATGACATAACAGAGCCGTTCCGAATCTCAAAATCGCACTCCGACCCCGATATCCCACAAGTCAACTGTGGGTCAAACTTCTTCATTTTCCAACTCCAACTTTCGCCGAAATGACTCAACTTACTCTACGGACCCCCAAATCTGAATCCGGGTGCGCATCTAAGTCCAAAATTACCATACGAAGCTATTGAGATCATCCACGGCCCATTCCGGGGTCGTTTACCCAAAAGTCCAATTCCGGTCAACTTTTCACCGTTCTAACTCCCAAAACAAGGTTTCTTCTCTAAATTTGACTCTAAACCATCTGAAAGACGAATTCCACCATGCACGTAAGTCGATACTCATATTCCGAAGCTGTTCCAGACCTTACGCAGCCAAACGGGGCTTAATTTCTCAAAACGACCGATCAGGTCATTACATCCTCCCCCTCTTAAAACCAACGTTCGTCCTCGAACGTGCTAAGATTCACCTCGAAGTCCTCAAGTTACTGAGTGCACACTTCCAACATACACCCGCGGGTGATCTCACGTCACCCTAATCCACTTAAGCTCGACGACACCATCTCAACTAAAATTTAACCTTCCTAGCAATACCAGTAGGCCTTCAAGCCAGAATTCTCACCTCCCATCCGTTTCCAAAAGACCCGATCCTAAATCCATATCCGATATCAGTCTCAAACAACTATTTCAATACAAGCCAACACACACAGGGTACAACCACACAATATGACACCTCACACATAGGTCCACAATCACATTTCTGGTAGCAAAACTTGCCTGAGATCAAATCCGTACGGGCCATAAGCCTCATATTCTACAGGAACTCTATTCAAACCTCCACAACACTGGCGATGATACAAAACCCACGGAAATCGCATAACAGATACCCGAATAACCAAACCTCAGCCAACACCAACGGGTACATATCCCACAAGCTAAACTCAAGAAGCATAGAACGGAAATGACTAAATATAAGAAAGGAAACACATAGGGGAACTAACAAACAAATCAAACTAGCACAATTTCTTCTAAAACACAAATCGACAAAAACATCTAACAAGAAAGAATGAAAGCATATAAAAGACTCACAATGATCTATACTGATATAACCTCTCACCGCAGTACACAGCTCGGTCTCAACATATCAATCACCTGAAATCACGAGGGTCCCGCCCTCAACACTAAATCACAAGTAGGGCTCACATCAACCCATCTAGAGACTCTCACTAGATCAGTTCCGTCTACAATTTACAACACAGACTAGATCCCACACCAGTGGAGCATAGAAATCACAGCTCGTAACCAAGAATGCTCAGAAGTCACATCAAGCCTACCAAAACAGACAACAGGAAAATACTACTAGCCTCGTAACTCTCGACAACAGCTAAAATCAGATGATAGACACATCTATCACTCATAAAAACTCCCAACAGGGTAATCACATAGACGGAGTGCAAATCATGAAGTGCTCCCATAAATGGAGCAACAAACAAGGAAATCCACCCTGATAAGTAGAACTGTGATGAGCTACAGATAGTGCCCCTCAACAATAAACCGAATCTGTACCTGAATGTCATTCAATTGGCGCACCGGCCTCAAGCCTACCATATGGAACACATCAACGAGCCGGGCCTCCCCCTCTTGGGCGCCCTTTACCTGCCTGAATAACTCGCTGGGACACACCGGTCCGAAGTCTGGGACAATCTCTCACCATGTTGCTAGTATCTACACACTCAAAACACCCTCTCTGCTGACGAGGCGGTGGGAACTATGCGGTACGGGTACTCCGACACCCATGATCACCTGAGTTACCATGCTGAGTCTGAAGCACAAACTGAACTGGCTGACCCGTAAAACCTCTACCATGACGTACCCTGCCTCCAAAATAAGGACCTGTATATCTCCTCGTTCTACGAGGACCCTCGCCTCCTCAAACTCCCGCTTCTGATCTCGTATGTTCTCTCTCTCATGACCCTGCCTGCCCTCTCTCTCTCTAGCATGCATACCCTCTATCCTCCTAGCAATGTTCACCACCTGCTGATATGGAATATCCATCTCTAACTCACGGGCCATGCTGGACCTGATGCTAGGAATAAGCCCCTCAATGAACCGGCGAACCTTCTCGCGAACAGTAGAAACCAAGGCTGAGGCATGTCTAGCCAAACTAGTGTAACGGACAGCATACTCCGAGACGGTCATAGCACCCTGGTGCAAATGATCAAACTCCGCGCGCCATGCATCCCTGAGTCTCTAAGGAACAAACTCTCTGAGGAACATATCTAAAAACTAGGTCCAAGTTAGTGAAGCTTCCTCGTCTGGACTGTCTAACTCATAGGTGCGCCACCAATCATAGGCGGCTCCTTGAAGCTGAAAAGTAATGAAGGAAACCCCGCTCGATCCAGAGATGCCCATAGTACGGAGAATTCGGTAACACTCATCAAGAAACCCCAAGGCATCGTCTGATGCTAATCCACTGAACACCGGAGGACCATACTTCTTGAACCTCTCTAGTCTCATCTGCTCCCGCTCGAAAGCCGCTGCCATGCCCTCGGGCTGAACTGGTGCCGCAGGCGGCGCAGGAATAATCTCTATGACCTGATCAACATGTGCTCACTGCTCAGGAGCACGGGTGGCGGGAGTCTGTGCTCCTCCCCCGGCCTGGGATATGGCTGCAGCAAGGGGAAGCAATCCTTCCTGAGCCAAAGTGGCGTACATACTCATGAACTGTGCCAAAGTCTCCTGAATGGCTGGGGTAGTAGTAGCAGTGGGTGTGTCAGGTGTCTGGACTCTGGCTGGATTTACTGGTGGTACCTCGGTGGCAGCTTGCATAGGCACTCTAGCTGCACCACGTGCGCGTCCCCGACCTCTATCCCGGCCCCGACCTCCGACGGCTGCAGCAGGGGGCACGGGTGCCTGATCACCTCGGGTAGTACTTGTCCTCACCATCTGTGAGAGAGTAGAAGATAGAGGTTTAGGATTGTGGATGTCAAAATCTCGCACGACCGGGAAATCAAATGAAGTGAAATTTTCCTAACAGTTACATAGCCTCTCGCAGATAAGTACAGACGTCTCCGTACCGATCCACGAGACTCTAATAAACTGGCTTGTGATCTGTGACTCCTATGAACCTAGAGCTCTGATACCAACTTGTCACGACCCCAGTTCACCCTCCATGAACATGTCGTGATGGCACCTAGTCCCTATGACTAGGTAAGCCTAACAATGCAGAAAATAAACCAAAATTTTGCGGAAGAAAATAAATAAAACTAAACTGGCAAAATAAACAGGATTTAAGGTGTCGCTCAGCACATACCACAACAATCCTCAAAGTTAACAAAACTCCCCAAAACTCGGAAACTCATAAATCACAAACTAAGGAATACATAAGAGGCTCTGACTCAAGAACATCTATACAAAGGAGAAAATACTGGAAGAACTATACTTATTACAGAAAAGCTGGAAAGGGACTCCTCGGTCTGCGGACGTAGCAGATATACCTTGAAGTCTCTACCAATACGCCTCCTTCCAAGGCTGACAGAACTGAATGGGAGTACCTGTATCTGCACAACAAAAATGTGCAGAAGAGTAGTATGAGCACATCACGGCGGTGCCCAGTGAGTACCAAGACTAACCTCGATGGAGTAGTGACGAGTAACAGTCAAGACATCTACCGGTCAATAAACAATATAATCATAGGAACAATGATAACGACATATGAATATGTAAAGACTGCGTATATAACCAAAAATGCTACAATTCACAATAAGGGATAAATACAACAATTAATAGCAAGTATATAATAAGCGATGCTACAAACGATGACAAAACCACAACCCAAATTTCCTAAGGTAACAACACAGCAGGGGAAAGGCCAGTTAACAACTCATATCCCACAATGATATTCATGAAAGGTCTTATTCAACTCTTTCCACAATTTCACCAAGTCTCAGATAACCACAACTCATAAGAGTCCCAACATCTAAAATTAACGGATGGGTATCCCGTGACCCATCAACCTTATGATCAAGCTGACAACTAACGAGTCGACTAGGGCCACTCTCACAAATATAGTAGACAATGAGGGCGTACCTCTACCCTTAGCAAAAATTAGGAGAAATTCACCTCTAAAAGGAGTGTTCAGCTACGTGTATGCTTGTGCAAGTGTTTCTAACAAAATTCTACCAGTTAGCGAACATAAAAAAAAGGGAGAACGGACTGCATGTACGATGTTTCCTCAGAACTCCCAAGCGGTAACGCTCACACAAGTAAACAACCCACAACCACAATATAAAACAAATAGGAATGCCTCCACAGGCCGTCACAACTCTGTACAATCAATCCCTGACGTAGTCCACCTTATTTCGCCACGTGTGCAATTAATAATATAATAAGCATCGCCTTATTCTGCCATACGTGCATAACAATGTTTCCACCTTATTCCGCCACATGCGCAACCCACATATAAGCATATAACATATCCCTCCTTATTACGCAGCATGTGCAAAACATCAACACAACAATAGCACGAAAAAGACCTTGTGTAACCTTCCAACCATAACCGCACGACAGAAACCTCGTGCATCACAGTAGCAACAATAAACAGGGTGGAAATCTGACAAGAATAATACTCGCAGCAGTGTAATAAGGCAAATCAACGAAACAATAATAACTACCAGGATAAAGCAGAAACATAGGGTAACCACAACTCAATCTCAATTACCAATGAGGGTCTCCCAGGATGCCGTCCTGTAGCCCTCTCCTAACTGCCCAATTAATCTTTCGGGATACCATCCCGTAGTCCAATCATTTATGTGCAGTGGATCTCCAGGATACCGTCCCGTAGTCCCAAAATAAAAGCGCAATCACAACTAGAGACAAACCAAGGGATAAGTATGAAAAACGGAGTAGCAGATAGAACTAGCCTAGCATGCTTCACGTAGTACGATTAAACAACTTAGCAATTTGGCAATTATGTCAGGTAGACATGCTTTCCTAGTCTAGCACAAGTAGTAGGCTCCAAGTAATATAAAGTAAATAAGAAATAAAGTTAAATGTTAACAACTTAAGTAAAACTGGATTTTCATCAATCGGCTCAAGTACAACTTCATATTCGGTGATTTCAAGGATCTAAGAGCTTAAAGGATCAATTCACCACAAATAAACCCGAACACGCACTCGTCACCTCGCGTGTAAGGAATACCATCAACATAGAAGACTCAAATCCTAAGGGGAAGTCCCCCATACAAGGTTAGGCAAGATACTTACCTCGAACCGGCTAAAATCAACTAGCAACCACGTTCTTGCCACGAGTATCCGACTCCCAATGGCTCAAATCTATTCAATTCAATTACACATCGTAAATAATATTGCAAACAACTGATTCCACTATAAAAATTAAAGCTAGGGCGCGAAGATAGGTAAAATGACCAAAACACCCCTCCAGCCAACGCCTCAGAATTGAATAATTTTTACATTTTCAGAACCCTCGTACTCTCACGAGTCCAACCATATAAAAATCTCCCAAATCGGAGGTCAAAGGCCCACTCAAATCACAATAACTAAGTCTAAGAAGTTTTATCCAATTTTTCACAATTTTGACCTTGAATTCGAATTTTAATGGTGGATTTAACTAGATATTGATAGAAAACAACTAAATAAGGTTAAAGAAACATTACCCACTAATCTTCTCTTCAAAATCCACCCAAAATCGCCTTCTCCCGAGCTCCCAATTGATTTTCCAACTTTTGAAACAAACCCTCGGATTATTCTATTTCATACCAGTGATTTCCGCTTTTGCGGTCCCGCTTTAGCGGAAAACCAATCGCTTCTGCGGTCCACCCATCGCAGAAGCGAGTTCGCTTCTGCAAAACTTACACTTCTTTTGTGGTTCCCAAGCCAACGTCCACCTTTCGCTCCTGCGGTGACCAAGCCGTTTCTGCGGTTCCCAAGCCACAAAAGCGGAAATACTAGAAGTCCTGCTGCAATTTTCTTCTAACTTCAAAAATTTACCCGTTGAGCATCCGAAATACACCCGAGGCCCCTGGGACCTCAACCAATCACACACACCAGTCATATAACCTAACACGGACTCGCTCAAAGTCCCAAATCACATAACACAACATCAGAACGACGAATCAAACCAAAAATCAAGCTTATGAACTTCCAACTCTTCAAATAACGAATCTCATGCCGAAACCTATCAATTCAACTCGGAATGATGCCAAATTTTGCAGACAAGTCCAAAATAATATAACAGAGCCGTTTCGAATCTCGAAATTGCACTCCAACCCCGATATCCCAAAATTCAACTGTGGGTCAAACTTCTTCATTTTCCAACTCCAACTTTTGCCGAAATGCCTCAACTTACTCTACGGACACCCAAATCTGAATCCGGGTGCGCACCTAAGTCCAAAATTACCATACGAAGCTGGTGAGATCATACACAGCCCATTCCGGGGTCGTTTATCCAAAATTTCAATTTCGGTCAACTTTTCACCGTTCTAACTTCCAAAACAAGGTTTCTTCTCTAAATTTGACTCTAAACCATCTGAAAGCCGAATTCCACCATGCATGCAAGTCGATACTCATATTTTGAAGCTGTTCCAGACCTTACGCCACCAAACGGGGCTTAATTTCTTAAAACGACCGGTCGGGTCGTTACAATAGGGGACTACACCAGAAATTCTGCCTATAGATCTAAAATCAGTTTAGTTTAAATAAGTTAATCTAGTTCATAATTAGTTTACTTCGAAGTTGGTCTAATCAATGGTTTGTTTTTCCTGAAATGAATTTTCTCAAATACTGCTCTTATTCACTATTAGAAAGCATGCCTATAGGAACTTAAGAGTCAGTTTTAAAATCTGCCCACTGTTTTACCATATCAAACGTAGTTATCATGCTCTTAGGACATCACTATTCAGCATGTAGGCAAGCCTATAGTGTATTTTCAAATCATGCAACTCCGAAACTGTTTCTTCTACATAATGTTGTTTTGATTAACAAGCTTAAAATCAGCAGGCAAACTGATTGGGCCATTACTTCTGAGTTTATAAAATAAATCGCTTATCTCTTATGTCTTGATATTCACTTAGACATCATGTCTTAGGATACTGTTTAACAATATGGCCCTTATTTGTGTTTGAGTCGTGCTGCCTATGTGCGTTGTTTGTGGAGGTAAACTTGAGCCTCTAATTGCTTCTTTTCTTCCTTATGTGCTAAGGTCCTATTTGTTCTTTCCTGCAGCCTTAGTATTTTCTCCTTTAAACCTTACGGGTCTATCTAGAACTTCCTATAGGTAGAGGTCCTAAATTTCCTCCAGGACCATTAAGAAGGGACGGGTAACAACATGCAATAGAGAGCGCTAACCAGCAGTCGCTTTAATAACCACTAAAGGGGTAGGGAAGGGTAGATATGGGATATGATGACTACGCGCTAATGTCACGTATAGACCCTTATTGAGGAGTATTTATAGAACATTGTGTGGGGTGATCCCGTAGGCTAACCATCCTAGGACCCCTCCTTTCCCAAATCTCTTCTTTTTAAAACTTTGTTTTATATGTATACAATTTGTTCAAAATCTTTGTCTTATTATTTGAGTTATACAACGTCCAATGTGCTTTACTTGCAACTTATTTGATTCAACTATTTATTTGTTTATGGACTAATTCATAAGTATAAGTTCAGGCGGGACCTACCGTTATGGACCGCGAGGGGTGCCTAACACCTTCCCCTCAAGGTTATTTCGAGCCCTTACCCTAAATCTCTGGTAATGCAAATCAATCCAAGAGTTAATCGCTCTAGGTGTCTTAACGCACCATAATCCATTAGGTGAAAACTCTTCAAATAATCAAATCCCAAAAGGAAATGAGTTATTAACCCCATGAATGTCGGAACCCGAACTTTTTTCTGTGGAGGAAAAAAAGGGGGGCGCGACAGACAGGTTTTAACAATGCAGTTGAGCAGACATCTAGAGAGAAATCACGTTGCTCGTCCTGGCCGGCAACATCCTTTTGGAGACCACATTCCACATCATAGACAGGATACCGCGTATAACACCATCATTGGTCGACCTTGGATACACGCCATGAAAGCCATCCCCTCCAACTTTTATCAAGTCGTCAAATATAACCCCTTGGGTGGTATTCAGCATTCGAGGGAACAATGCACCGCCTGAGAATGTTATTGAATCGCCCAAGACTGCACACACACACCCAACAAATTAAGGGTAAAGCTAAAGAAGCATAGAAATCAACAGGGTCAAGGTCGAGTGAGGACGAGAATGATGTGATCAAAGACCCCGAAATTGTAGAAGCCACAAGATCAATCATAGAAGACCTCGACCCCGTCCAACTCGATGATAACGACCACAACAAGAAAGCTTTCATCGGCCAAAAGCACCAAGAACTAGGTAAGTTCCGTCATGTTTTAAAAGATAATGTAGACCTATTTTCTTTTTCCCATGCATATATTCCATGTGTCCCAAAGGAGATAGCAAAACACAAGCCGAACGTCGACTCATTCCACCCCCCCCCCCCCCCCC
>MU776575.1:92306-103329 GCA_026770625.1 Nicotiana glauca
CCCCCCAGGTCGTCTTCTCCACAATCCCCCTCCCCTCATTTCCGATTGGAACAACAGAGAACAAAATGGACAGCCCACCCCTGATCCCAAAAGACCCCTGCTCTCTCCTTTCACTTCACGCCAAACGACCCCATCTCCGCTCTGTCATACCGAACCAGCAACAACCATCGCCGATCCGTTTATGTTCGAGCTCAGTCGAGTCGAATCCAGCGAGAAATTTGGCAAATTTCGAGGTTTGTAGTTGTCACTCTTGTTCGAGTTTGGATCGAGGTTCCGTCGAGTCTGTGTCTGTTAGTCGAGCGTCGAAACAGTGTGTGAATAAAGCTGTGTTTCATCAGAAGTTCAACATTGTTCGACATCGAATCGTTAGCATAAAGGTCAGCCGTAGCTCGTTTCGTCCATTTTTTATGAAGTTTTAGTTTCAGATTAGCTCCTTTCATTGTATTTTTTTTCTGGTACTATGTTATTAAACACACGTTATGTTTTAGTGAGATCTGTATGGATGAGTATGAATTTCTTATGGTTTGTTTTGTGTTTTGAGTTATTGAATTTCATTAGCATTAGTGTAGGTAGCAAGTTTTGAAAGCATAATCTCTTATGGGTGTTTATTCTTGATTAAAAAATTCTTGGCTCTTTCAATTGTTTCTTGCCCAACCAGGTATTCAACTATTAATTCAAGTTTACTTGGACATAATATGAATCGCGCCCTCTATTCTTCTCCATGAAATTTTGATAGATTGTTATCTTTTATGATTGAATCCTTTTCTGAGTAATTTGTCTGTTAGAAGATTTAAAACCTGTTTTAGCTTATAGTTTTGTCGAATAAATTTTTGGAGGGGAACTAATTGGCCTTTCTGCCTTGGGTGTATTAATTAGTTTGAAGATAGAGAAAAGAACTGAAATATTTACATAAAAAAAAAAGAGGAAAATGAAGGACAATGCTTTTTATTTCTTGATAGTTTATTCACAAGAAAAAGCAGACCAAACACATTTACATCAATTTAGGTACTTCATATAGAGTAAACAATAAGTTTTTGAAGGGAATGACACCCTATTTAGTGTTTTTTTTTTGTGAGTTGGAAAGTAGATAACATGGGGCAATAATGAAAAGGCTAAAAGAATACAAGTGTAAAGAAAGAAAAGGGGCTGAAAAGGGGTTTGTTAGTGGGTTGACACCTTGTTTAAAGCCTTTAGGAGTTGGAAAGTGGATAACATGAGGGGTAATAATAGAAAAGTTAAAAGGATACACATGGGAAGGGAGATAGATAGAAAGACACACATAGAGGAGATAGACATTAAGAGAGATTAAGACATTTAAAACACTCTAAAAAAACAAGAGAGAGTTTAGACATATATAGACAAGAAGAAACTGAAAACACATAGAAACACACATAGAGAGGATGGAAATCTGAAAGAGAGTTTAAGAGTAAAAAAGAGAGAGCCATTCTAAAAATTCTGAAAATAGAGAGAGCTTAACAGTTTTTTTTGAAAAAGTATTGAAAGTCATGCTTAATTTTTGCTCTTCTGATCTGATTAGCTTGGTTGAAACGATTGAAACTTGAGGTTTTAGGTTCTGGTTTTTGGAATGAATTGAGTTTGGCTATCTTTGAAGTTGTTGGTTTACATTTGGTTTTTGTTTACGGTTTCATCAATTCAGGGCACTGTTCATCTACATTTCTGCTGCTGCTTGGTTGTTGATCTCACCCCTCTTATTTCTTTACATTTCCAGGTATGGTCCCTTCCTTGGATATGTAGATTGGAAGAACAAAAATATTGATTTGCTTGAATAACAAATTGGCTGCATTAGTTTGGAAATATGCCTCTACTTCTACTTCTGAAACTCAATTAGATCTTATAATCTGTTTAGTTTCTTTTGTCGTATTTGTTCTTACCTTATTCATGTTGAGTTTGTTGTAAGTTTGGATGAATTATGTGTTTGTCCGACTGCGGTGTAGTTGAACTCAGGTGGTTTGTTGGCATAAAAAGACTTTAAGTTTGTTATTAAGAACTTGATCAAGATATGTGGATGTGAAGGCATTTATCTATATTTTATGCCACAATCAGTGTTGTTTTAGCCTCAGTTTATCTTTGAGTGTATTAAGAAGTGTCAAGTAGTAGAGTTGGCTAAGGAAATGATCCCATCATGCTAATGAGTTGTGTTTAATCTATTTCTGTTACATGTGGGTGTTTAAGGTTGTCATGGCTCTGAGCAATTACCTTGATTCACACTTCGGTTCGCTAATCTCATTTTGATTTTTAGTTCCTAGCTTCTCTCAATAGTCTGATTTTCTCATTTATATACTTTGGGATCGAATTAATTTTTGACTTGTTGGGATCCCGTATTGTCGTAGTACCATTACGTCGCATTTGTACTTAGTAGTGAGGAAAACAGGATGTAGCATTCTTTGTTGGTGCAGGAGGCCAGTGGAAAAAAATCTAGAAAAACCAAAAGACAAAAGATGATACCACAGATCGAGGATTAAATGACACTCCCACCAATAAGACTTCTAAGAAGCAGAACACACAGGTTAATAGCCCGAATTCTCAGAATGTTCGTAGAAGTAGCAGATTGCAAAAACGAGGTTAAATCATAGAAGCGCTGAATTCTAGAAAAATAAATACTTTGAGTGGAATATTAATCAACCTAAAAAGTATTTATTTTGTATGTATGTGAAAGATTAAGATTGAAACATTAGCCAGACGACGGGTCTGACGAGTTGCTTATGCCCTCTTTTTTGAACAATTAATACTAGGGGATTGTATTCTTGGAACTACAACAGTGCTTGTTATTGTTTCTGACATTTTGGTCTATGTATATATGGTGAGCTATGCTAACAATAGAGTAAGATCTTTCACATTAATTCCATTTTTTATAATTCACGGCCCTCATTAATATTATATTGATCCTTATAATTCGAGGCGTGCCGTTTAGCTAATTTTCATGGCCCTCGCAAAGTTGCAAATACGAAATTGCTTTAGGCGCGTTAGTTTAATAATATTACCTTCCTAAATTCGGGTGCACATTTATGTAACCCAAATCCAAATCTCAACAATGTCAAAATTTGTCGAAGACCGCAGGTGCATTTATGTGACGTAGTTCAAGACATGTTTTAACAGTGTTGCAATATTCTTAAAATTGAATAAAAGCGGCTAAAGAGTTAAATTGCACATATGTTCAAAATGTTTAAAGTCAGATAATTAGGCCATTTATTGTTGAGCGACCGTGCTAGAACTACGAAAATCGAGAATGCCTAACACCTTCTCCCGGGTTAACAGTATTCCTTACCCGAATTTTTGATTCGCGGACTGTAATACAGAGTCATTCTTTCCTCGATGCGGGATTTTAAACCAGTGACTTGAGACACCATAAATCTCCCAAGTGGAGACTCTGAATCTTTAAAATAATAATCCCGTTTCGATTGTCCTTTAATTGAAAAAACTCCTTTATACCCTGGGTGTAGTGAAAAATGAGGTGTGACAGCTCTGGCGACTCTACTGGGGATTGGGAACCCAGAACTTTGGTTCAGGGTTCAAGAATTCGAGCTTGGAATATTTGTTGTATTTGGCTTGTATATTATTTTATTTTATTACATGTTTGGATTTAATGTGCCAAATGTTACTTTTACCGCTTTGATATTATTTGAACTTTATATATAAACTGCTACAAAACCCCTCTCTTCTCTCTCCTGAAGAGTGCACGCTGGTCGTGACTTCTCTCTGTTAGTGTCATATCCCAAATAGAACGAGGTTCAGACATGTTGCAAAGATGAATGATCTTTTGGTTACCGGTACGCAGCCCCCCTCGGCTCGAGTTGTCCGCTCGGGTAAGCCAGGTCTAGAACAATGCACCCAGGTTTTAAACCTAGTATAACAAAGCCTCATGTCGGATCCCTAGTAGGAACGTTTGTTTGCATCATGTGCATATTTATTTTGGAGACTCAAAACAGGGGTTGGGTCTGTCTAGGACAGGTGCACCTAAAATGAAAAAGACCATCCTGATGCATATCACGCGCTATTTGTGCATTTATTTGCTTCGGACTTGCATGCTGACCGGCTTTTGAATATTGGAAAAAATTGGAAAAAAATAGGGGGGGGGGCAGAAGAGAGAAATAACAGTGTAGAGGGTTAAGAGAGTTAAGTACCTGTTTTGAAAATACCAATGTCCAAATAGTGTCAAAACTCTGCCAAATCTTTGAGAAAAGTGAAAAAAAGAATAAAAGGAAAAAGAAATTTTTTTGTTTTCAAAAAAAAAATAATAATAATTGTTTCATTTGCCTATGAAATGAAAAATGGGTTGCATCTTGTTTCCAAAATAGTCTGTTTTATTTGCCCGAACTACGTCAGTTTGATTCTCGTCGGATGTGAGATACGTAGGCAACCCCCATCGGGTCCAACTTCCCTTTTTGCAAAAATAGCCTAAAAATAACAAAAAAAAATTTTGTTGTTCTAAATAAGTTAGGTGATGCCGTTGTGGTCAAAAATAGCCGAATGTTCCCGAAAGGGACGTCGGAAGGCCCTTTTTGAAAGAACAACCGCCTTTGGTCATTTTTCAAAATTTTTGGCCGATTAGAAAACACAACTTTTAAATCTTCTTCGAAGTGCTGAAAGGCCGTATTGACAAGACCGGATATTTTTATGATTTTTTTGAGAAAGCTGTGATGATTTTTTTTATATAAAAAGAAAGTATTTGTCAGTCAGAGTCTGTTAGTCTACTTTTAGGTTGTATTGCCATTTTGATGTTAGAGTCTTTGGAGTCCATTGATATTGTAATAAATGTGTCGTAATAAATAAATTTTTCTTTTATGGGAAATTTGAAAAGAAAAATCCATTTTTTTATTAGTCATGTGGCACTTATCGGCCAAAACTACGCACAGTCTGATTCATGCGGGGACATGATACGTGGGCAATCCACATAAGATTCGACCACCACCTAAAAGAAGAAAAAAAAAGGGAAAATGAAAAAGAAATAAAATAAAGGAAAGTTGGAGAGACGTTAAAAGAAGAGGCACAATTATGAGAAGCCGGAATGACGCACGCAACTGAAGCAAATGCATAATAGAAATGGTTAACTACTTAGGTGCATCGCATATTTAATGTATGTTTGCAATTCTGTTAAATGCCCTAACGCTAACGTGATGGCTTCATTTTGTCACATCGATCAGAAAGGTGGTTGGTTGTGGTTCCGAAAATAGTAACTCCTCTCTACAACATAAACACCCAAAAGGTCGATGGCGGATAACAACAAAATTGGGATGGTTGATATCAGTACCCCAAAGTGGTTGGTTGAACAAGACAAAGATTTGGCTGAGGAGGTGAGAATGTTAAGACAGCACATAACAGACATGTATCAGGCTTGGATGGTATAGAAGACACCAATACCGCCACCACCCAGTTTCTCAGATGTTGTCCTTACCCAAACTTTGGCATCTCCCAATCACCCCAGTATCCCTATCACTCTTCCTCCAAGTTCTAGGAGGCTGAAGAACACAGAACAGTCCTTAAAAAACGTGCAAGGGACGGAAGGCCAAGGCAGCATGTCTACCAAGAGTCGGGTACACTCCCTGGCGTTCGCTTGCCTGCAGGGTTCAAAGTACCAAAGTTTAACTTGTATGATGGGTGTGGAGATCCGGTGGCCCACCAGAGGGTCTATTGTAGTGAAATGAGGATTGTTGGAGAGAAAGATGGCTTGATGATAGCCTATTTCAGTAAGAGCTTGATTGGGGTAGCTTTGGAATGGTATACTCATCAGGATGTTGGTAAGTGGCATACATTGGGCGACCTGGATCAAGATTTTGTGCGACGCTTTCAATACAAATCAGCCACTACCCCAGACCGCTGCTCCCTATCTAAAATGGGAAAAAGGTCGGATGAAGACTTTTGGGGAATTTGGGTTCAGATGGAAGAAACACGTTTCTCGTGTCAATCCCCCGATTGTTGAAAAAGAAATGGTTGAGCTTTTCTTACAAGCCCAGGGGCCCATCTACTTCAGTCATTTGATCTCAGCTTTGGGTAAACCTTTTAGTGATATGATAAAAATGGGGGAGATGGTAGAAGAAGGAATCAAGGCAGGCAAAGTCATGAGTCATCTGAAAGACAATCAGAACATCCCAGTAAGATTGGGTGGAAGGAAGAGAAACAGAAAAGATGATCCGACCCTTGATCGACCCTTCCAGTCTCTCCCTCGCACCCGTGAACATCATTGTGGACCGGATGATCCTCCCTAATACTACTTCTCTTCATATAACCCCAAAATCATACATCACTTTCCCAGTATCCAGCTCCACAAAATGCTTATCTATTCCCACGAGCCTACCGCAAACCCCATGGATCAGGATTCCGGCCCAATCAAGCCTTTAAGAATGAGAGGCTACAGAAGAAAACCTACACTCCATTGGGAGAGTCATATGCCATTCTGTTCCAAAGGCTAAGTGTCACGACCCCAATCCCGGCGTGATGGCGCCCAACACAATTGCTAAGCAAGCCCGACCATATAACACTCACAACCCAATCACACATCCCATTACCAATTTATAGCATCAAATTAACAGTTTAACAAGTCTATTAACCAATAATTTAAATAGAAACAGTATGAAACACTGACATAACCAATATCTCCCAAAGATCTGGGGTCATGAGTCTAGAACCTCTAATAACACAGAGTAATAAATCCTCAGTAATACTGATGTTCTAAAATGCGGAAAGATAAAAAGGATAGGGGAGGAGTCGGGTCTTGCGGACGTCAGGCAGCTACCTCTACAACTCCTGAAAAACTCTGAAAGCAGCAAATAGCTCGACTATGCTCCCGGGACACCTGAATCTGCACACATGGTGCGGGGAGTAAAGTGAGTACTTCCAACTCAGTGGTAATAGACATATATAATGGATGACAGTAAGAAATCCCGAAATATAACAATGCAAAGCTATATCCAATAATTCTACTCACTTAACGGTGGAACAATATCAGGTAATGATAGGTAAAATAGATAGATATTGATGCATGAATGCAATGCAATGCACATGACCGCTTGGGCGCGCAGCCCGATCCATGAATGCAATGCAATGCTCATAGCAATCCAAGTAGGATGTTTACCAATCAATTTCTAGTCAATAACACAGTATGAACATCACTCGGACGTACTAAGCCATAGTCCCTGACCATAAATGACCCCGCACTCACCGTAGAGTACGTGTCCCGCCTCAATATAGTGTCACAGTGTGATATATCGGGATTTCAAACCCTCAGGTCATCATATACATCTATTACTCACCTCAAACCGGCCACAAGACTAGTCCGTTATGCCTTTTCCTCTTGAATCCACCTCCTCGCGCATCGAATCTGGCCAAAACCACAACGAATACATTACAACAGGCTAAAGAAACATAACCCAATCAAAAGAACTCGAAAAATACCAAAAATCTTGAAGTTGGCAAAACCTGAGCCCCGGGCCCACTTCTCAAAAAATTATAAAATCACCGGATTCCTCGTCTCGCCACGAGTCCGTACATATAAAATTCATCAAAATCGGAGTCCAAATGTTCCCTCAAATCCCAAATTCTCATTTCAAAAAAACCCAAGCCCTTACCTCCATTTTTAACCTTTAATTCATTGGGTTTTCAGGGTTAATCCATGATTTTACACCATAATAACATATTCTAAGTCCAAGAATCCATACCTAATAAAAGCCCTCAAAACTCTCTTCAATATCGCCCAAAATCTCCTTAGTCCGAAATGAAAATGTTGAGTTATCTCTAAAATTCGCGAAGGTTAAATTAAATGGTTCTGCCCAGTCCTTTTCGCTTCTGCGACAATTTTACCGCTTCTGCGGCCTTCCCACCGCATCTGCGATTTTCCTTAAGTCGCCCAGGACCGCTTCTGCGGTCCATAACCCCTTTTGCGGTGACCGCTTATGCAAAACTTAGTCCACTTCTGCACAGAAATGCCAAAGCCCCAAAACCGCACCTGCGGAGCTTCTTCCGCTTCCGTGAAGCCGCATCTACGGTCTATTTTCCGCAGATGCGAAAACATCTATTGCAACAAAAACCAGCAAACTTCCAACTTCAACTTCTCCCGTTCAACCACCTGAACTCATCCCGAGGCCCCCGGGACCTCAACCGAAAGCACCAACATAACCCAAAACATCATACGAATTTGTTCCAATCACCAAAACACGCCAAAAAACATTAAAATCATCAATTCACCACGGATTCAAGCCTAAGTTCCTTTAAAACTTCCGAAACGCACATGCGATCAAAATCACGACCAAACGATGTCCGAATGACCTGAAATTTTGCACTCATATCCAAAATCACCTAACGAAGCTACAGCAACTATCGGAATTCCATTCCGACCCTTGGATCAAAATCTCACCTATCAACCGGAATCCGCCAAAATTCAAACTTCGCCAATTCAAGCCTAATTCTACACCGGACCTCCAAATTCAATTCTGATCGCACTCTTAAGTCACAAATCATCCCCCGAAGCTAACCAAATCACCGAAATTCACATCCGAGCCCTGTAACTAAATAGTCAACTTTCGGTTAACTTTTCCAAAACAAACTCTCCTCTAAGAGGCTAAGTGCCTCATTTCCAACTAAAACCAATCCAATTCTACCCGATCAACTCAAATACTGATATTGAAACATGGAGCAACATAATATGGGCAAAATGAGGCGGTAACTCACGTGACGACGGGCCGGGTCGTCACATCTTCCCCAACTAAAACAAACGCTCGTCCTCGAGCGGGTCAAGAAACATACCTGGAGTCTCAAACAAGTGAGGATATTTGCTCCGCATCTCCCGCTCGGTCTCCCAAGTAGCCTCCTCCACGGGCCGACCTCTCCACTGCACCTTCATCGAAGCTATATCCTTTGGTCTCAATCTCCGAACCTGACGACCCAAAATAGCCACTGGCTCCATATCATAGGTGAAATCATCATCCAACTGAACTGTACTGAAGTCCAACACATGAGACGGGTCCCCAACATACTTTCGGAGCATAGATACATGAAATATCGGATGAATGCCCGACAGGCTGGGTGGCAAAGCAAGCATATAGGCCACCTCCCCAATCCTCCTAAGTATCTCAAAAGGGCCAATGAACCATGGACTCAGCTGCCCTTTCTTTCCAAATCTCATAATGCCCTTCATTGGTGAAACCTTTAACAAGACCTTCTCGCCCACCATATAAGATACATCTCGAACCTTCCTGTCCACATAACTCTTCTGGCGCGACTGAGCTGTACGAAGTCTATATAGGATCACTTTCACCTTATCTAAGGCATCCTGCGCCAACTCTGTCCCCAATAGCCTAGCCTCGCCGGGCTCAAACCAACCAACCGGAGATCTACAATGTCTCCCATATAAGGCCTCATACGGTGCCATCTGAATGCTGGACTGATAGCTGTTGTTGTAGGAAAACTCTGCAAGTGGCAAGAAATCAGCCCAAGAACCTCCAAAATCAATAACACAGGCACGTAACATGTCCTCCAATATCTAAATGGTATGCTTGGACTGCCCGTCCGTCTGTGGATGAAATGATGTGCTCAACTCTACCTGTGCGCCCAACTCTCACTGGAAAGTCCTCCAGAACTGAGAAGTAAACTGAGTACCCCTATCTGAGATAATAGAAACTGGGACCCCATGCAACCATACAATTTCCCGGATGAAAATCTCCGCTAACCGCTCCGAAGAATAGGTAGTACACACCGGAATGAAGTGCACGAACTTGGTCAGCCAATCCACAATCACCCAAATCGAATCAAACTTCCTCGCTGTCCGAGGGAGACCACTCACAAAATCCATAGTAATCCTCTCCCACTTCCACTCGGGAATATCCATACGCTGAAGTACACCACCGGGCCTCTGATACTCATACTTGACCTGCTGGTAGTTGAGGCACCGAGCTACATAACTCACAATATCCTTCTTCATTCTCCTCCACCAATAATGTTGTCTCAAATCCTGATACATCTTCGCGGCACCTGGATGAATAGAATACCGCGAGTTGTGGGCCTCTTCCAATATCAACTCCCGAAGCCCATCTGCATCCTCAACACACCATCACTATCAATAGTCACATCCCTGGCATCATGATACTGAACCCGGTCCTTAAGGACAAGCAAATGTGGATCATCATACTGGCGCTCTCTAATGCGGTCATACAAGGAAGACCGAGATACCACACAAGCCAACACCCGGCTAGGCTCCGAAATATCTAACCTCACCATCCAATTGGCCAAATCCTGGACATCAACTACAAAGGGCCTTTCCCCAACTGGAATGTACACCAAACTACCCATACTCACCGCCTTTCGGCTCAAAGCATCGGCCACTACATTGGCCTTCCCCGGATGATACAAAATGGTAATGTCATAATCCTTGAGCAACTCAAGCCACCTCCGCTGCCTCAAATTAAGATCCTTCTGTTTGAACAAATGCTGAATGCTGCGATGATCAGTATATACCTCACAAGATACGCCATATAGGTAGTGCCTCCAAATCTTCAATGCATGAATTAGAGAAGCCAACTCCAAATCATGTACGGGGTAGTTCTTCTCATGGGGCTTCAACTGACGAGAAGCATATGCAATGACTCTACCCTTCTGCATCAACACACATCTGATCACAACTCTCGAAGCATCACAATACACAGTGTAAGAACCTGAAGCTGATGGCAAAACTAACACTGGAGTTGTGGCCAAAGCTGTCTTGAGCTTTTGAAAGCTCTTCTCGCACTCGTCCGACCATACAAATGGTGCACCCTTCTGCGTCAACTTGGCCAAGGACGAAGCAATAGATGAAAAACCCTGGACAAATCGTCGATAATACCCTGCCAAATCGAGGAAACTCCGAATCTCCGAATCTCCGTGGCTGAGGACGGTCTAGGCCAACTCTGCACACCTCTATTTTCTTTGGGTCAACCTGAATACCATCACTAGACACCACGTGTCCTAGAAAAGCCACAGACCCAAGCCAGAACTCACACTTGGAGAACTTTGCATAAAGCTTCTCCTCCCTCAATCT
>MU776575.1:108449-135153 GCA_026770625.1 Nicotiana glauca
ATATGCTCATAGCAATCCAAGTAGGATGTTTACCAATCAATTTCTAGTCAATAACACAGTATGAACATCACTCGGACGGACTAAGCCATAGTCCCTGACCATAAATGACCCCGCACTCACCGTAGAGTACGTGTCCCGCCTCAATATAGTGTCACAGTGTGATATACCGGGATTTCAAACCCTCAGGTCATCATCTACATCTATTACTCACCTTAAACCTGCCACAAGACTAGTCCGCTATGCCTTTTCCTCTCAAATCCACATCCTCGCGCCTTGAATCTGGCCAAAACCACAACGAATAAATTACAACAGGCTAAAGAAACATAACCCAATCAAAAGAACTCAAAAAACACCAAAAATCTTGAAGTTGGGAAAACCTGAGCCCCGAGCCCATTACTCAAAAAATTACGAAATTCACATCACCGGATTCCTTGTCTCACCACGAGTCTGTACATATAAAATTCATCAAAATCGGAGTCCAAATGCTCCCTCAAATCCCAAATTCTCACTTCAAAAAAACCCAAGCCCTAACCTCCATTTTTAACCTTTAATTCTTTAGGTTTTCAGGGTTAATCCATGATTTTACACCATAATAACGTATTCTAAGTTCAAGAATCCATACCTGATGAAAGCCCTCGAAACTCTCTTCAAAATCGCCCAAAATCTCCTTAGTCCGAAATGAAAATGTTGAGTTATTTCTAAAATTCGCGAAGGTTAAATTAAATGGTTCTGCCCAGTCCTTTTCGCTTCTGTGACAATTTTACCACTTCTGCGGCCTTCCCACCACATCTGCGATTTTCCTTAAGTCGCTTAGGACCGCTTCTGCAGTCCATAACCGCTTCTGCGGTGACCGCTTATGCGGAACTTAGTCCGCTTCTGCGGAGAAATGCCAAAGCCCCAAAACCGCACCTGCGGAGCTTCTTCCGCTTCCGCGAAGCCGCATCTGCGGTCTATTTTTTGCAGATGCGAAAACATCTGCTGCAACAAAAACCAGCAAACTTCCAACTTCAACTTCTCCCGTTCAACCACCCGAACTCATCCCGAGGCCCCCGGGACCTGAACCGAAAGCACCAACATAACCCAAAACATCATACGAACTTGTTCCAATCACCAAAACACGCCAAACAACATTAAAATCATCAATTCACCACGGATTCATGCCTAAGTTCCTTTAAAACTTCCGAAATACACATTCTATCAAAAACCCAACCAAACGACGTCCGAATGACCTGAAATTTTGCACGCATATCCAAAATCACCTAACAAAGCTACAAAAACTCTCGGAATTCCATTCTGACCCTCGGATCAAAATCTCACCTATCAACCGGAATCCGCCAAAATTCAAACTTCGCCAATTCAAGCCTAATTCTACACCGGACCTCCAAATTCAATTTTGATCACACTCCTAAGTCACAAATCATCCCCCGAAGCTAACCAAATCACTGGAATTCACATCCGAGCCCTCTAACTAAATAGTCAACTTCCAGTTGACTTTTCCAAAACAAACTCTCCTCTAAGAGGCCAAGTGCCTCATTTCCAACTAAAACCAATCCAATTCTACCCGATCAACTCAAATACTAATATTGAAACATAGAGCAACATAATTAGGGGAAAACGGGGTGATAAATCACGTGACGACGGGCTGGGTCGTCACACTAAGGAAACTGGACATGTTGAAGCCGGTCTAGATAAGAATGTCAAACCCTCTTCCAAAGAAGTTTGAATTTTCTCAACGGTGCGCATATTGCTTAGATGCCCAGAGGCATGACATAGAGAAGTGTTGGAATATGAAGAACGCGATCTAGAAGCATATTGATGTAGGCGACATTGTCGTGCAAAGTCCAGATGCAGCGAACACTAGCCAAAGTCTGTCACATGTGCATAATGAGACGCATTTGGTGGGTATGGTCTATTTTAAAAAAGAATGTGATAAATCTTTTGGGAGCCTCAGAGGTCCACGGGATACTAAGCTTTTAGTGCTATCAGAGGTTGATCTTAAGAACGAGCAGGCACGAGAAACCCAAAAGCAAATTACTGAGAACAATGGGATGAAGACTTGTGAATGTCCTAATATTATTGATGCATAAGTCAATAGATAATATGTTGAGCTTGGTAATTGGAAGGACACTCCATTTCTTGGTCAACCGGAGTGGAGTTTTGTTGGCTTATTTTGTTTTCATTTCTGTTGTCCAGGTTATTTCAGGGTTGTAATCTGGAGATTGTCTTGCAAATCAAACCCTTCTATCATTTTATTTTATCCAGTTCCTCTAGTCATAGTATCTCATTTGGTATTGTCTAGGTTTTTTCTAAGGGTTGTACCCCAGTTTATTGTGCTTGTTTTGTTGTACCAACTCTTTCCCTATCTGTCTAAAGCAATTCTCTGTTTTATATTGTTTCTAGTCATTTTCTTTTGTTTAATTCTCTCCTCTTTATAACTCTTTTTATGCTGACTCTAGTGACATGACATGCACGCATAGTTCTAGGCCTAAATCTTAAAGTTTAATCATGAAGCAATTGGGAGATGACCGGGGCACTTGAGGGAAGTAAGAATAGATTTGGACATGTTGAGATCATTTGAAGCCCGAACCCTGTGAAGCTGGGGCTGATAGAACATAAAGAAACCTTATTTTTCATGCCGCATCAGTTTGAAATTAAAGACAAGTTTGCCCGGATTGGAAAGGGTCGTTCGTGATAATGAGAGTGAGAATATTGCCCAATGGCGCTTTGTATTTAACAGTTAAAGAAAGCAAATGTGTAGATATGGTTATCAAGTCTGGCACAATCGAAAGATGTTACGAGTGTCTGTTTAATTGTGTTGTTTGTACTTGGCGTGTTTTGAAGATTGGAATGATGAAGGCATTTTGTTCTACTATCTAAACACTTTATCCTTCGTTACCCCTTTGAGCCTTATTTTCTTTCTTTCATACCACTCTTTCGAAATCAGTAGCAAAGATTAGAAACACAAGCGTGAAAGCTAAGTAAAAAAAAAGGGGCACAAAAGAAAAATAATTATAAGTGAAAAGAAAAACTATAACAACAAAGAAGTCGGTATGAACTACGTTCGACTTGATTCCTAAAGGATACGTAGGCAGCCTCTCTCTGAGGTTCAGTCACACCAAAATAAAAATCCAAGAGTCCCCAAGAAAGAAACTGGGGTAGAAGTTGTGATTGTTGTAAAGAAATCTGGTTCCGAAGGTTGTAATTTTGAACCCAAGTTGATTTATTTTGAGCCTTTAATACCCTTTCTTTCTAACCCTATCCAAAAGCCCATTTTAAAGTTCAAAGAAAGACCTTCTGATCAGTCTTCAAGATATGCCAAGTCGAGCAAGTAAAGGTGTTTCATACCAAGGGCAACACCCGGTCCAAACAAGAAAAATAAAGATGAGAGAGTCTTATTGGTGAAGACCCTCACGGGCACCGTAAGGCGACGAAAACTGAAAAGAATAAAAGAAAAAATGAGGGAGTCTCATTTGTGAAAACCTTCGGGCACCTTGAGGCAACTGTAAATTGAGAGAAAAAGATCAAAATGAGAGAGGCTTGACAGTGAAAACACTTCAGGCACTACAAGTCGAATAAGGACTGTAAACCAGATTGGATATGTGGAGCATTGAAGCCCAGTTTCATGAGAAAAAGGTACGACAATGGATGAACATCGGAATTGCTTAACAGAATAGGCCTCAAGTGCATGTCACGGTCATTAAAGTTAGTATCCACATCCAATAGTTTTATACCTTGTAGTTTTTCTTGCCAGGAATCATCTTTCTTCTTTGTCCTTTATTCTATTCCTTTTTTCTTATTCGTTTTTTTTTTCCTGAGTCTGTTTCGTCCAAACAAGTGAGAAATGATTTCAAAATTTGCCATCAGCTTTCCAATTGCGCGAGATGAGATATGGCTAACACATCAAAGTGTCCTAATTCCGGAAAGAACAACAAGCACACTGAGCTGGTAACAATCAACATGCTTTAGGATTTGCACAAAATACAAAGGTTTGATCCATATCAGTTCATGGAGAATGAGACAGATATTGGATTCAAACAAAGAGAGGTATTTTATGGTTTAATGTTTATACAAGAAGTGCTTAGTCAAGGAACTAGCAAGGACTTCAAATGGAAAATCAGTTGCCATGTCAAGTAAAGGAGCAACAGACCTCAAGGCCAAGGCCAGTGGACAAGTCAAGAAAGAGCAACATATACACAGAGTGGGGAGCGATGGACGTGATTTGGGAATTCATGTGAGACGCAAAGGTCGGATAGATGTCGGTTCATTAGCAATGCAACAAATAGAGGATATTGGGTCCAAACAAAGAAACAACATTTTAGGGATACGGATGACAGAGAAAGTGGTTAGTCAATAAACAGGCAAGATCTTCGAGTATAAATCAGTTGTCATGGGAAATATATGGGGTCAGATAAGAAGACTAAAAACAATAGTTGGGAAGTTTGTGACTAAGGAGTAGTTAGAAGGTCGGAAGTTTTCAACCAAGTTCAAGACAGTCGGACGAAGCAGAGCACGGAAAGGAGCAAAGAAAAAACCATCTCCATCAAGAGTATCACAACCAACCACCACATTTTAAACTGGCAAGATTTTTCTATGATTGAAACAGGGGCAGAAAATCTCGGTTGTTTCGGAGAAACCCACCGTAAGAAAAGACAAGCACCAAACAGAATAGGGAAGACAACTAAAGTTTCAAGGAAAGAAGTTTATAAGGAAGATGATTCAAGTTTCAAAGGAAAGCACGACAACACAAGTTTTAAGGGAAAGCAGTTTCAAAGGAAGATAATTCAAGTTTCAAAGGAAAGCACGACAACACAAGTTTTAAGGGAAAGCAGTTTCAAAGGACGATAATGCAAGTTTCAAAGGAAAGAACGACAACACAAGTTTTAAGGGAAAGAAGTTTCGAAGGAAGATAATTCAAGTTTCAAGAGAAAATGGTTCAAGATGCAAGGGAAAACAATGTCAAGTAACAAAAGAGGATCACTTCAAGATGCGGAAGTCAGGAGCCCGCCTGGAGAACGACAACACAAGTTTTAAGGGAAAGAAGTTTCGAAGGAAGATAATTCAAGTTTCAAGAGAAAATGGTTCAAGATGCAAGGGAAAACAATGTCAAGTAACAAAAGAGGATCACTTCAAGATGCGGAAGTCAGGAGCCCGCCTGGAGAATAGAGGTGTATTTTTTGAAGTTAGGAGCCCGCTTGGAGAACAGAGGTGTAATTTTTAAGTTTTTGAAGTCGGGGGCCCTCCAGAAGAACGGAGGCGTACCTTTTAAGTTTTGAAGTCGGGAGCCCGCCCGGAGAACAGAGTCATACCTTTTAAGTTGTTGAAGTCGGGAGCCCGCCCGAAGAACAGAGGCATACCTTTTAAGTTTTTGAAGTCGGGAGACCGCCCGTAGAACGGAGGCGTACCTTTAAGTTTTTGAAGTCGGGAGCCCGCCCGGAGAACGGAGGTGTACCTTTTTAAGTTGTTAAAGTCGGGAGCCCGCTCGGAGAATGAAGGCATACCTTTTAAGTTTTAAAGTCGGGAGCTCGCCCGAAGAATAGAGGCGTACCTTTTAAGTTGTTGAAGTCGGGAGCCCTCCCGGAGAATAGAGGCGTACCTTTTAAGTTGTTGAAGTCGGGAGCCCGCGTGGAGAACGGAGGTGTACCTTTAAGTTTTGTGAAGACGGGAGCCCGACCGGAGAATGGAGGCATACCTTTTTAAGTTGTTGAAGTCGGGAGCCCGCCTGGAGAACGGAGGCGTACCTTTTAAGTTTGAAGTAGGGAGCCCGCCCGGAGAACGGAGGCGTACCTTTTAAAGTTTTGAAGTGGGGAGCCCGCCCGGAGAACGGAGACGCACCTTTCGAGATGTTGAAGTCAGGAGCCCACCTAGAGAGCGGAGAAATACAATTCAAGTCAAGAAGTCAGTTCAAGTCAACAACAAAGGAATTGCTATAAGAGAATACAAGACAACAAGGCAACAAGAAATACAAGAGCAAGTTTGAAGGTCTAGATAGGATTTTGTAATTCATAGACTATAGTTTAGTCTAGCTTCTTTATTTTTTTTCTTGTAGCATGGTGCAATAAGGGGCCAGCAAGTAGCAGCAGCAGAAACAACAGTAAGCACAGCTTCATGGTAGTCCCAGCTACCAAAACTTCCCAAACTACATTGACCTGATTCCTTTTTAGCCAAGGATATGTAGGAGACCTTTGAAGCAGAGGTTCGGTCAAATCTTTCAAAAAATGCTTCACGCGGAATATTCAAACGGGCAAAAATCACTCGTATCCGCTGACTTTATCTCTGCACGAAAACTCTTCATTTTTCCTGACAAAGAGGGGCAGCTGTGAGCACGTGATTTTTGCCTCACACGAATCATTCCCATAAAATTCAAAAAATAAAATAATTTTGTGTTGTTTGCAATTTTGTGGATTTTTGTGGTATTTTTTTTTTATTGTTTACATTTGTCTATGCATGTTTATTTTTTAAATTAATAAAAAAATACAAAATATGTTGCATTTGCATTTAAGATTTAATTTTACAATTAGGATTAATTAAGTAAGTTGTTTTACAAAAATGAAAAATCACAAAATAATGTACTTCACATTTTAGTGTTTAATGTCAAAATTGTTTGATTTTCTTTTAATTTGGTATTTAATTATTTGTGATAATAACTACTTAGAGTTAATTAATATTCTTAGGATAATTTGTCAAGGTTAAATTTAGGTTTGTATTTTATTTTTATCAGAAAGAAAATTTAAAAGAAAATAAAGAAAATAAAGAAAAGAGAAATCAAAATTGGGCTAATTCTTGAATTAATCCCTAAAACCCAAATCAAAACCACCCCAACTCAAGCCCAAATCACCCAGACCCACGCCTCAAACCCGCTCGCTGACCCGGTCTACCAAACCCGTAACCAAATGACTCCCCCTATTCCAATCTCCTTCCTCACTTTACAATCCCTACCTGCCACAACCAAACGACCCCCTCCCCCCAGGTCATCTTCTCCACAAACCCCCTCCCCTCATTTTCGATTGGAACAACAGAGAACAAAACGGACAGCCCACCCCTGAACCCAAAAGACCCTTGCTCTCTCCTTTCACTTCATGCCAAATGACCCCATCTCCTCCCTATCATATCGAACCAGCAACAGCCATCACCGATCTGTTTATGTTCGAGCTCAGTCGAGTCGAATCCAGCGAGAAATTTGGCAAGTTTCGAGGTTTGTGGTTGTCGCTCTTGTTAGAGTTTCGATCGAGGTTCCGTCGAGTCTGTGTCTATTAGTCAAGCGTCGAAATAGTGTGTGAATGAAGCAATGTTTCATCGGAAGTTCAACATTATTCGACATCAAATCGTTAGCATAAAGGTCAGTCGTAGCTCGTTCCGTCCATTTTTTATGAAGTTTTAGTTTCAGATTTGCTCCTTTCATTGTATTTTTTTCTGGTACTATGTTATTAAACACGCGTTATGTTTTTGTAAAATCTGTATGAATGAGTCTTAATTTCTTATGGTTTGTTTTGTGTTTTTAGTTACTGAATTTCATTAGCATTAGTGTAGGTAGCAAGTTTTGAAAGCATAATCTCTTATGGGTGTTTGTTCTTGATTAAAAAATTTTTGGCTCTTTCAATTGTTTCTTCCCCAACTAGGTATTCAACTATGAATTCAAATTTACTTGGACATAATTTGAATCGCGCCCTCTGTTCTTCTCCATGAAATTTTGATACATTGTTATCTTTTATGATTGAATCCTTTTCTGAGTAATTTGTCTATTGGAAGATTTAAAACTCGTTTTAGCTTATAGTTTTGTCGAATAAATTTCTGGAGGGGAACTAATTGGCCTTTCTGCCTTGGGTGTATTAATTAGTTTGAAGATAGAGAAAAGAACTGAAATGTTTACATAAAAAAAAGGAAAATGAAGGACAATGCTTTTTTTGTCTTGATTGTTTATTCACAAGAAAAAGCAGACCCAACACATTTACATCAATTTAGGTACTTCATAGAGAGTAAACAGTGAGTTTTGGAAGGGAATGGCACCTTATTTAGTATTTTTTTGTGAGTTGAAAAGTAATAACATGGGGAAATAATGAAAAGGCTAAAAGAATACAAGTGTAAAGAAAGATAAGGGGATGAAAAGGGGTTTGTTAGGGAGTTGACACCTTGTTTAAAGCCTTTAGGAGTTGGAAAGTGGATAACATTGGGGGTTATAATGAAAAAGTTAAAAGGATACACATGAGAAGGGAGATAGACAGAAAGACACACATAGAGGAGATAGACATTAAGAGAGATTAAGACATTGAAAACACTCTAAAAAAACAAGAGAGAGTTTAGACATAGACAGACAAGAAGAAACTAAAAACACATAGAAACACACATAGAGAGGCTAGAAGTCTGAAAGAGAGTTTAAGAGTAAAAAAGAGAGAGACATTCTAAAAATTCTGAAAATAGAGAGAGCTTAACAGTATTTTTTGAAAAAGTATTGAAAGTCATGCTTAATTTTTGCTCTTCTGATCTAATTAGCTTGGTTGAAACGATTGAAACTTGAGGTTTTAGGTTTTGGTTTTGGGAATGAATTGAGTTTGGCTATCTTTGAAGTTGTTGGTTTACGTTTGGTTTTTGTTTACGGTTTCATCAATTCTGGGCACTGTTCATCTGCATTTCTTATGTTACTTGGCTGTTGATCTCACCCCTCTTATTTCTTTACATTTTCAGGTATTGTCCCTTCTTTGGATATGTAGATTGGAAGAACAAGAATATAGATTTTCTTGAATAACAAATTGGTTGCTTTAGTTTGGAAATATTCCTCTTCTTCTACTTCTGAAAATCAATTAGATCTTATAATCTATTTAGTTTCTTTAGTCGTATTTGTTCTTACCTTATTCATGTTGAGTTTATTGTAAGTGTGGATGAATTATGTGTTTGTCCGGTTGTGGTGTAGTTGAACTCAGGTTGTTAGTTGGCATAAAAGGTCTTTAAGTTTGTTATTAAGAACTTGATCAAGATATGTGGATGTGAAGGCATTTATCCATGTTTTATGCCAAAATCAGTGTTGTTTTAGCCTTAGTTTATCTTTGAGTGTATTAAGAAGTGGTAAGTAGTGGAGTTGTCTAAAGAAATGATCACATCATGCTAATGAGTTGTGTTTAATCTGTTTCTGTTACATGTGGGTGTTTAAGGTTGTCATGGCTCTGATCAATTACCTTGATTCACACTTGGGTTCACTAATCTCATTTTGATTGTTAGTTCCTAGCTTCTCTCAGTAGTCTGATTTTCTCGTTTATATACTTTGGGATCGAATTAATTTTCAACTTGTTGGGATCATGTGTTGTTGTAGTACCATTACGTCGCATTTGTACTTAGTAGTGAGGAAAAATAGATGTAGCATTCTTTGTTGGTGCAGGAGGCCAGTGGAAAAAATCTATAAAAATCCAAAAGCCAAAAAATGATACCACAGATCGAGGATTAAATGACACTCCCACCAATAAGACTTCTAAGAAGCAGAACACACAGGTTAATAGCTCGAATTCTCAGAATGTTCGTAGAAGTAGCAGGTTGCAAAAACGAGGCTACATCATAGAAGAGCTGAATTCTGGAACAAACAAATACTTTGAGTGGAATATTAATCAACCTAAAAAGCGTTTTTTTTGTATCTATGTGAAGATTAAGATTGAAACATTAGCCAGACGACGGGTCTGACGAGTTGCTTATGCCCAACATGCCCTCTTTTGTGAAGAATTAATACTAGGGGATTGTATTCTTGGAACTACAACAGTGCTTGTTATTGCTTCTGACATTTTGGTTTATGTATATATGGTGAGCTATGCTAACAATAGATAAGCTCTTTCACATTAATTCCATTTTTTATAATTCACGGCCCTCATTAATATTGTATTGATCCTTATAATTCGAGGCGTGCCGTTTAGCTAATTTTCATGGCCCTCGCAAAGTTGCAAATACGAAATTGCTTTAGGCGCGTTAGTTTAATAATATTACCTTCCTAAATTTGGGTGCGTATTTATGTGACCCAAATCTAAATCTCAACAATGTCAGAATATGTCGAAGACCGCGGGTGCATTTATGTGACGTAGTTCAAGACGTGTTTTAACAGTGTTGCAATATTCTTAAAATTGAATAAAAACGGCTAAAGAGTTAAATTGCACATATGTTCAAAATGTTTAAAGTCAGATAATTAGGCCATTTATAACAGTTGAGCGATCGTGCTAGAACCACGGAACTCGGGAATGCCTAACACCTTCTTTCGGGTTAACAGAATTCCTTACCGGAATTTCTTGTTCGCGGACTGTAATATAGAGTCATTCTTTCCTCAATGCGGGATTTTAAACCGGTGACTTAGGACACCATATATCTCCCAATTGTCGACTTTGAATCTTTAAAATAATAATCCCGTTTTGATTGTCTTTTAATTGGAAAAACTCCTTTATACCCTGGGTGTAATGAAAAAGGAGGTGTGACATCAGGTTCTGTTTATGTGTGAAGTTTTCCAGGCTTAACATGCTATAAAACCAGTAGGCAAGCTAGCTAGGATTCTGTTGTTTCCCCTTAAAACAAATGCTGCATATTCTGTATATATAATGTTCATCTAGATATCGTGTTCCTATGCTTTCCAAATTTCTTTAAGATCAGTTGTTTGAGACGTGTTATGTATCATTTTATGTGTAGAGGCATAAGCCCTTAATTGCTTCCCTATTTGACAGTCCTATATGTTCTTTGTTGTCACTTAGATTTTACCTTTTAAGTACCTTAGGAGTGTCTAGAACTGCCTAAGTATAGGGGTCCTAAACACCTCCGGAACCACTAGGAAGGGACATGTAAAGCAAGCTTAGATTTCGTTAATCAAACTCTCTTATATAACCACTAAGAGGAGGGTAATGGGTAGTAAAGGATATGATGACCTGCACGCTAATGTAACGTGTAGCCCCTCTAGTTGAGGAGGATTAACGGGCATTGCACAGATTGATCCCATAGGCTAATCAACTTAGGACCTCCCTTTCCCAATTCACCTATGTCTCCTTAATTTACATATGCTTAGACCAACTAAACTTTCTTTATTGTATATGTGTTTAGACTATGTAAAGTATCTTTATTTGCAAATGTGTGCTGAGATCGCTTACTTGTTAAATGAACAATTAAGATAACTAATTTCAGTTGGGACCAACCGTTGTGGACCGCGAGGGGTGCATAACACCTTCCTCTCGAGATTATTTTGAGCCCTTACCCTAATCTCTGGTAACACAAATTGGTTACATGAGTTAATTATAATAGGTGCCCTAACGCACCTTAATCCGTAAGGTGGCGACTCTTTAAACACCCAATTCCCAAAAGGAAACGAGTTGTTCCCCGATGAATGTCGAGACTCGGACCCTGCTAAGGAAAAAGGGGGCGCGACAGCATGGCGACTCTACTGGGAAAATTTTTAGGCTCTTACCATAATGAATTTGTTTTTGTGAATTAGTCTTAAGCATGCTTTATCCCATGCACCCTCCCCCTTATTTGGATTTAACTACCTATTTATGATTTCCTTTATTTCCTAAAACTGACTTGTCTTTTTGTTTTCATTTTCCGTAACTGTCTTTCAACTATTTAAATACTGCAATTATCATTTTTTAACATGAAAAAGTTGACAACGTGCTATTTATTATTGCATAAATTATGCTCAACATTATATTCCACTTGTGCATAATCAATCATATAGCAATGCTTGATGAGTGTTTGAACTCTTCCTATACATCTCCCTTTGAATTCGGAAAGGCGTATTTGTGGTAAAACTGTGACCGTGCCAGGTGGATTATGTTGTTGGCAACTAAGTTGCTCGTGAGGTTGGTGTCAATGTGAACTATAGAATATATGGTTATTATTATTCTATTCATTATTCTGGGTTCCACTGTGATTGACGAGCTCATAGCATATCGTTGGGGTGGTACTCGTGGAACTTGCAAAGCGGCTCTCTTCTTTGAGGTATTTTCTCTTTCTAGGGTAGCCGGATGGCACAGTAATGAGGTTTACTGGTATGGCATTGTATTATATACTTTTCCATGAGTATGATGATTTGTTTGTGGTACAACTCTTTCATTTGAGTCATTTTCATGAATTAAGTATACTCGGACTGTTGCTTATTGGTGCGCATACTGTGCGAGTAGTGGCTTAGGCATGTATTGATGTGTCATGTCACCAAAGTAGTGTGTTGGATTAGAAGAGATCAGAGGGATCATTAATGAATACAAACGAATTCGATTTCAGTATATTGGAAGGATAATATCGAGCTTCGACTCAAAAATTTGATGTAGCATTTGCCAAAGGAGAATTGACTTCATGAATGGTTGATATGGCAAATGGTTATGGCTTACCGTGTGAATTAGTTATCATTAGAAGTATATGAAAGTGTGAGATGAGACTTTAGTTGATAAGAGTTTTCCTATCGGTATTCGGGTGTTGTGTGTAGCTGTTGTGATTAGGAGTTATCACTACAAGCGTTTGAGTTATGTGGTCTATCATGCAATTGCACCTGAGATTGCAGGTATGGGTTATTACAGCTGGTTCGGGCTTATTCACAGTATAAATGTGGGATTCTGATCATATGAAAGATTTCAAAAGTGAAAATATGGTCCTATGGCTTATGGGCTAGATTGGATTGCAAAATTTCAGTTACAATGTGTTGTTGGACCTATATAAGATAGGGTTACGTGGGATCACCCTCGGGTATATGCATGGCAAGGTTATTCAGCAATTGTTTGGCTTTTGGAAAAACTCTGGGTACGTTCGAGGACAAACGTTTGTTTAAGTTGGGGAGAATGTGACGACCTGGCCAGTTTTCTCATGAGTTACCACTCTGTCTTTCCCATTTTCAGCTTCTTTATGCTTTATTATCCGTATCTTATGTGATTGAGTTGGTTTGGAGTGGTTTTGATAAGAAATGAGACACTTAGTCTCTTTTAAGAAGGCTTAAGTTAAAAAAGTCAACCAAACATTGACTTATGAGTTACAGGGCTCGGATGTGAATTCCTATGGTTTAGTTAGCTCCGGGAGGTGATTTGTGACTTAGGATTGTGACCGGAAGTGATTTTGGAGGTCTGGTGTAGAATTAGGCTTGAATTGGCGAAGTTTGTATTTTGGCGATTTCCAGTTGATAGGTGAGATTTTGATCTGAGGGTCGGAATGGAATTTCGAGAGTTGTTGTAGCTTCGTTAGGTAATTTGGGATGTGTGTGCAAAACTTCAGGTCATTCGGACGTGGTTTGGTTGGGTTTTTTATCGAATACGTATTTTGGAAGTTTTAGAATAACTTAGGCTTGAATTCGATATAATTTGATGGTTTTGGTGTTGTTTGAGGTGTTTTGATGATTGGAACAAGTTTGAATGAGGTTTTAGGATATGTTGGTATTTTTGGTAGAGGTCTCGGGGGCCTCGAATGTGTTTCGGATGCCCAATGGGTCATTTTTGGAACTTGTTGAACTGCTGGTTGCTGGTATCTGGTTTCCTTTTTCGCGAACGCGAGGGGAGACTGTGATTTTTAGCCTTCGCGAATGCGAAGGGGGAGTCGCGAAGGAGTGGGTCAAGGTGCTACGCGAGCACGGGGGGAGAAGTCGCGAACGCGTAGAAGGAAAATTAGGCCTGGGGTCATTTGGCCTACGCGAACGCGAGGCTTGCTATGCGGACGCGAAGGGTCTGGGAGATTGGACTTCACGAACGCGAGCTATAGTACGCGAACGCGAAGAAGAAAAGCTCTGGACAGAATGTTAAGTTTTGAAAATGGGACTTCGTTCCCATTTTCCATTTTTAGCGATTTGGAGCTCGGATAAGGCGATTTTTCGATAAATTTTTGGAGAGAACAATGGGGTAAGTGTTCTTAACTCAACTTTGGTTGGATAACTTTAATCTATTACTAGTTTTGGCATTTAATCCGTGAATTTTGTTGGAAGAGTTTAGAAAATCCTTTTAGATAGAATCACGGATTTGAGGGTCGAAATGTGATAGGAATTGGATAAATTTAGTATGGTTAGACTCGTGGGAGAATAAGGAACCCGTTGATGTAAAAATTTCTAAATTTCAAGACATGGGTCGGGGCTCGGGTTTTCGCTAATTTTGAGAATTTTGGTATTTTCGATTATTTTGATTGGGCTTTGTTCCCATAACATATTATGACGTATTCGTTCTGATTTTTGGATAGATTCGACTCATGTGGAGGCCAATTCGAGAGGCAAAGGCATCGCGAGTTAAAGAAATAGTCGGTTCGAGGTGAGTAATGATGTTAAATGATGTACTAAGGGTTTGAAACCCCGGATTGCACATCGTAGTGCTATATTGAGGTGAAACATGCGCTGGATGATGAGCGCGGGGTCTTTCACTACTGGGGATTGTGACTTGGTCTATCCCGATTGATGATTTTACTGCATATTTGACTGAGATTGATTTGTTATCATCATGATTTGGGTTGATTGCCATATTTGGGCTTTGTGCCAATTATTTTAACCTTTTGGGGATTTTTATCACTATTTCCTCACTGTTTTGACTTATATTTATACTCAATCTTGTTGATATTTATGGTTTTACAAACTCAGCCACTTTTATACAGATTTGAAACTTAAATGATATTTTGGGCGGAGAACCACTATTTTACAAATGCCCGAGGGGCTTATGATAATTTCCGGACCGAGTAAGGCCGAGGGCCATATGTAAGGATATGCTGAGTGATATGAGGCCGAGGGCCTGAGATACTATCTATGCCACGCGGTGGCTTGAGTGATGTGAGGAGGCTTTCAGGCCTTGTGAGTGATGTGAGGAGGCTTTCAGGTCTTATGAGTGATGTGAGAAGGCTTTCAGGCCTTACTTTATATGCCACGAGGTGGCTTGATATTGCACTTGGGCCGTAAGGGGCCCCTCCCGGAGTCTGCACACCCCCAGTGAGCGTCGTCGACGTTAAATGGATCGGGCTGCATGCTGCAGCGATATATGGATCGGGCTGCACGCCACAGCGATTACTATATGATATTGTTCTGAGAGTGAGCCCGAGGGGCTGATACTATGCTGAGTGATTGATACTGAGCCCGAGGGGCTGATACTGTTCTGAGTTACTGATACTGTGCCTGAGGGGCAGATTTCTACTTGTTATTTTGATACTGAGCCCGAGGGGATGATTTCTACTTGTTATTTTGACATTGAGCCCGAGGGGTGGATTTCTACTAGTTATTTACTGCCAAATTACCTGTTTTCTGGTTTTGAAAGAGATTTCATTTGATACTTCACTGATTTACTGATTTTAAGTGATTTCATTGCTTCTGTATAGAATGTTGTGTGCCTTGACGTGTTTTCTTTTTTTCTGCCATTATTTATATTTATTACTCACTGGGTTGGAGAACTCACATTACTCCCTGCACCGTGTATGAAGATTCAGGCATAGCAGATTTCCATTTCCTGAGAGCTGATCTTTTCAGTCTAGGCGGTGTTTCGGAGACTACTAGGTAGCTGTTGGCGTCCGCAGCCCTGTGACTCCTATATATTATTATTTCCATGTTATTCGAACTATTGTATCGAATTTCGTATTTAGTAGACTTGTGCCAGGAATTCTTATTTTCTCATGACTTGCGACACCCCGGTTAGGGTTGTATTGGGTTGGATTTCCGTATTTTTATCTATATTTCCGCTATTTGGTATTATTAAACCATGATTATACTATTATTGTGTTAAATAACTATTTTAAAGGACGAATTGGGTTGACTGGCTAGCCTTGTCTTCGCGAGAGGTGCCATTACGACCAGGTTCGGAGTTTGGGTCGTGACATCAACCAAAACAAAACATGTGCGTACCATTCTGGTATGAAGAGGCATACTATTAATGAGTGTCGAACATTGAAAGATAAAATCCAGACATTGATTGACAACAAGGTCATACAGACAAAAGACGTTGCACCCAATGTTCGCAACATTCCTCTCCCGGATCATAGGGATGGTGGGATACATGTGATAGAGATGGATGAAGAATGGGATCCTAAGGGTTCAATCGGGCTTATTCGAGAAGGTTATGACTTTAAACCCGTAGTCACACTTAATCCTATTGTAGTACAGACTCAGTCACCAGTCGAGGTGAGATAGCTGCATCAGTGCAATTTGAGGTTGAGGTAGCTCCACCTGCGGCCACCCCTGTTCCATTTGAGGTACAAGTGCCCACACTTTTCACAGTGATAGTATCAATCACATCTCATTTTGATTCAAAAGCAATACCCTGGGATTATGTTGCCGAAGGTAGGCAAAAAGGAAGGCAAAGATGGAGGAATCTGATGCTGCACAAGGAATGACTAGGACCGAAAGAATCTATACACCTGAACACTTGGGAGGACCAAGTAAGGATGCCACTACCAAGCAGCATGTCATTGAAACAGGACCAGATGACCTTTGGAGGAATGTACAATCAAGGGAATACTCTGCCATTGATCATTTGAACAAAACCCCAGATAAAATATCCATCTTATCACTGTTGCAAAATTCGTAGGTGCACAAGAATGCTTTGATAAAGGTGTTGAGTGAAGCTTACGTACCCAACAATATCACCTGCGAAGAGATGGACAAATGGTAGGGCAGGTGCTGGAAAGTCATAAAATAATCTTCCACGAGGATGAGCTACCGCCTGGAGGGTTGAATCATAACCGAGCATTACATATCACGGTACAATTTGAAGACAAATTCAGTGCTAGAGTTCTAAACGATGGAGGTTCCAGCCTCAAAATTTGTCCGTTGGATACATTAAAAAAATTGGGTAAAGGTTTCCATGAAATACGTGTTGGAAGCATGAACGTGAAAGCCTTAGATGGGTCTCAAAAGTCCACGATTGGGGAGATTAATCTTTGTCTGCATATGGGGCCAACTTGGTTCGACGTTGAATTCCAGGTACTTGACATATCAGCTTCATAATCTTCTGTTGGGCCGACCATGGATACACTCCGCTAGGGTTGTGGCTTCCACACTACACCAGGCCGTGAAGTTTGAATGGAACCATCAGGAGGTGATCATTCACGGGGACGGGAGTAACCTCATTTACACCAGTCAAACCATCTCGGTTATCGGGAACAGAAGAAGTCTAGGAGGGGAAACCTATCATTACATTGAACATGTCAATGCCGTTGAGAAAGACAAATGGTAGAGTAACAAAATAGAAAACATACTAGCATGGTCTGGCTATGAACTCGGCAAAGGGCTTGGGAAGAATATCTAGGGCATTACCAAACCAATACAGCTGAAATGTCATGGCACTACCTTCAGGCTCAGATACCAGTATACATTGCAGGAGTATGATGATAGGTCACCTCCATGGTGTGGACCTTATTACCCTCTCAAGCAACCAGTGCCACATCTGGATCAGACTTTCAACCAAGCTGATACAATATGGGGAACTGAAGAAGAAGAAGAAGATTTAGCTGGGCTGAGAAATTTGCTCCCAGAGGATGAAGACATGGATTCCAGTGTGATAATTGAAGGGGGGGACGAAGAAGGCCTCACTATTCAGACTGTGGAGAAGGGAGTTGTTCTCAAGAACTGGACTGCCATACTATTCCGAGCCCGTCGAGTCCCTGGGTAGCTTGTCAATCAACTTAATTTTATTTCAATAGCCATGATAGGCATCTAAGATTTTCAATAATTTTGTTTTTAAGGACTTACTAGTTTTAAATAAATGCTCGATTCATCGAGCCGTACTTGTTTTGAATGTTTTTAGTTCTAATTAATGCATTGCTATTTATCATTCATTATTACCTTTCACACTTTTCGTTCTACAATATTATTATTACTTTTCCTGATGAACCGGTGATTGTGACATATAATAAGGCAACACAATATAAGGATAGAGACTCGGATGAAGAAGATGAAATACCTGAGGAGATTGTCAGGGAGGTTGAGAACTTTGAGAATAAGCCTAAGTCCAACTTGAACGAAATCGAAGCAGTAAATTTGGGCGACACCGAAACTGTCAAAGAGACTCACTTTGAGAATATCCTTGAAGGAGTATGAGGATATCTTTTCATGGTCATATGATGACATGACTGGTAAGAACACGTACATAGTGGCTCACAAGTTGCCTACCAATCCTATATGTCCGTCGGTAAACCAGAAACTCAGACGATTCAAGCCAGATATGAGCCTGAAAATCAAGGAAGACGTTTCTAAGCAGATCAAAGCCAAAGTCCTCAGAGTGGTTGAGTACCCTACCTGGTTAGCCAACATTGTACCAGTTTCGAAGAAAGATGGGAAAGTCAGAGTATGTGTTGACTATCGAGACTTAAACAGAGCAAGTCCCAAGGATGACTTTCCACTTCCAAATATACACATCCTGATCAAAAATTGCGCCAAGCATGAACTCCAATCATTTGTATATTGCTTAGCGGGTTATCACCAGATCTAGATAAATGAAAAAGACGCAGAAAAATAGCTTTTATTACACCATGGAGGGTATACTGCTACAAAATAATGCTATTCGATCTAAAAATGCTGGGGCTACTTACATGAGAGCCATGACAACCATATTCCATAATATGATGCACAAAGAAATAGAGGTGTATATGGACGACGTCATTATCAATCCAAGAGGGCTGCAGATCACATAGTGAACTTGAGAAAGTTCTTTGGCAGGTTAATGAGGTATAACTTAAAACTAAACCCTGCAAAGTGTACATTTGGGGTTCCCGCAGGAAAGTTACTGGGATTCATCATCAATAGTCAAAAGATCGAGCTGGACCCGTCTAAAGTTATGGCTATTCAGGAGTTACCGCCGCCTATGAGCAAAAAGGACATGACGAGCTTCATAGTACGTCTCAACTATATCAGTTGCTTCATAGCACAGTCCACAGTTATACGTGAACCCATCTTCAAAATGCATAGGAAAGATGCCGAAACAAGCTGGACTGAGGATTGTCAGAAGGCTTTCGACAAAATCAAGGAGTACCTATCCACACCACCAGTCTTGGTCCTGCCAAAGCCAGGTCGACCTTGCTACTCTATGTATATATATTAGATGGAGCCTTCAGATGTGTTCTGGGACAACATGACAAGATAGGGATAAATGAGCAAGCCATATACTACCTGAGTAAGAAATTCACACCTTACGAAGCACGATACTCTCTATTGGAACGCACTTGTTGTGCTTTGACCTAGATAGCTCAGAAATTGAGGCACTACTTTTGTTCCTACACCACATACCTTATATCCAAGATGGACCCTCTGAAGTACATATTTAGAAACCCATGCCGACTGGGAAGTTAGCCAATTGGAATATACTGTTAAGTGAGTTCGATATCGTCTATGTAACTCAAAAGGCAATCAAAGGACAAACATTGGCAGACCATCTTGCTGAAAATCCCGTGGGAGGAGAATACGAATCCTTGAAAACGTATTTTCCTAATGAAGAAGTGTCGTTCGTAGGAGAGGATATTACTGAAGCATATGATGGCTGGAGGATGTTCTTTGATGGAGCTATAAATTTCAAAGGAGTGGGAATTGGAGCAGTTTTGGTATCAAAATAGGTCAACATTATCGGGTATCTGCAAAACTCAGATTTCCTTGCACCAACAACATGGCAGAGTATGAAGCCTGCATACTAGGACTCAATATGGCAATCGATATGAATATTCAGGAGCTGTCGGTAATCGTTGATTCAGATTTGCTTGTGCACCAGGTACAAGGAGAGTGGGCCACCAAGAATTCCAAGCTATTGCCATATCTGCACCATGTACAGGAATTGAGAAAGAGGTTCACGAAGATAGAGTTTCGGCATGTGCCTAGAATTCAGAATGAGTTTGCCGATGCATTGGCCACTTTTTCATCCATGATACAACATCCTAACAAGAACTTCATCGACCCCATCCTAGTAAGGATCCATATCTAGCCGGTGTATTATGCCTATATTGAAGAAGAAACAGATGGGAAGCCTTGGTTTCACGATATCAAAGAATATTTGGCAAAAGGAGAATATGCGGAGCATGCGAACCATACTCAGAAATGCACACTTTGGAGATTGTCCAATCATTTCTTCCACAGCGGAGGAAACTTGTAAAGAAGAACTCCTAATTGGGATTGCTAAGATGTGCCGATGTAAAAGATTCTTCGAAGCTATTTGAGGAGATATACGATGGAACATGCGGCCCGCATATGAATGGTTTTGTCTTGGCCAAGAAGATACTTAGGGAGGGTTACTTTTGGATAACTATGGAGACAGATTACATCCAGTATGTCCGCCAATGCTACCAATGTCAAGTGCATGCCGATATGATAAAAGTTCCACCAAATGAGCTCAATGCCACAAGCTCACCTTGGCCATTCATTGCATATGGAATGTATGTCATCGGTCCTATCGAGCCCACTGCTTTAAACGGGCACAAATTTATTCTAGTAGCCATTGAATACTTCACAAAATGGGTAGAGGATGCATCCTACAAAGTTGTAACCAAGAAAGTCATCGCAGACTTTGTCAAGGATCGTATCGTTTGCCGATTTAGAGTTCCCGAGTCCATTCTCACTGATAATTCTGCCAATCTCTAAAGTGATCTGATGAAGGCCATGTATGAAACTTTCAAAATCAAGCACAAGAACTCCACGGCATACAGACCTCAGATGAATGGAGCCGTAGAAGACGCCAACAAAAATATCAAGAAGATACTAAGAAAGATGGTAGAAAACCACAAACAATGGCGCAAGAAGCTACCCTTTGCTTATTGGGGTACCACACTACAATTTGCACATTAATTGGGGCAACTCCCTACATAGTAGCTTAGGTACCGAAGCTGTCATCCTAGCCAAAGTAGAGATTCCTTCTTTAAGGATTATACAAGAAGCCGAACTCAGTGACGCAAAATGGATAAGGAGTCGTTATGAGCAAGTGGACCTTATAGATGGGAAAAGAATAAATGCAGTATGTCATGTCTATGTATTTTCATACATCGCATATTGAGTTTGCAGGTGATCTCGGTAACCATTTTTCAAATGGGAGCAACTGTTCGCTCCGGTGTCTGCTCATACTATTTTTATTTCGCCATTCATAACCAATTCTCATCAGCTACCCATCTTACCTCGTGATATCCAGTTATCTACATATAATACATCTGATACACTCTAGACCCATAATCATAACTCCATCCGTCATTACCCTTCACAAAAGAACCTTCGCTGAAATTGGCTACCATTTATATAATAACTCCATCGGCTTCATTCACCGGTGGATCCAGAACTACACATGACTTGATTCCTATGAAACCAGGGACATGTAGGCAGCTTAAAGACCAGGGTTCGGCCTATATTTTTTTAAAACGCCCATCCGATCAAAATTGGCCATCATTTCTTTACACAAAAACTCTTTCATCCTTCCCAGGTAAAGAGGGACAGCTATTGATACCCAATTTTTCCCTATAATATTTTTAAGTGCATATATACTTTCAAAAATATGCATTAGCATCAATGGATATTTTTTTAATAATTTCTATATTTTAAAATTAATTTATTCTAGTATTTTGTTCATATAAATAATCACAAAATTGCATTATAAATAATTTTAAAATATTTCTTGAGTTAATATTACTATTTATGGTCCTATTAAGTCCAAATTATTTCACATTAGCCAAATTGGCACCTTTTGGTTATAATTACAATAACTTTGCAATTGTAGCCCATGCATACATTATTGTATTATTTTATCATAAATTGGTCCATTGTACTTTTAAAATATTAAATAATTATTTTAAAATATTTCTATGCATAAAAATTATTTTTTACAATTAGTTAATTATTTCATAAATTAATTTTATTCAATTGTTTGGGTATTTAATAAATAGCTCCCTTTTATTTTCAATTTTAACCTAAAATACCAGCCCAAGACCCCTTATAATTTGGCCCAAACCATTTGAGCCCAAAACCTTAGCATGCCTGACCCAATACCCCGGCCAATCGTGACCGTTGATTATTTTGATCAACGGTCCAGATTACCCTCTATCATAATTTAATAACCCCCCCTCCCCGCCCTCCAAAACCTTTCATTCTCACCCTTTCCCCCCTCCCTTGTCACCCTTTCCTTTCTCTCTCAAATGCTCTCTATCTGAACCCTAATCCTCAGGCACAGCCACCGGCTCACACTACCATTCGATGATATTTATTCATCGTCTCAAGCCTCTACTGGCCTCCTACTTGCTATGGTCCATTAGTTTCCTATATCCTTGAGGAGATTTCAAGGGACCTAGGCGGTCTGGTTTTCACCTTTTGATTTCTTTGCCTGTTTCAGGATGTTTGCTCGACCATGAGTAAGAAACCTTTCTTATTTTGCTATGAATCCATGATTTTCTAGGTCTATGTTCTTGTCTCTGTTATACTTTCTAAAAAACCTTAATTTATTATCCCTGATCTTTTCAGATCTGTATAGATCTGAGGCGAATCGAGAAACTCTTACATGTTTTCCTTGAAAATTTTCCGGTTTCAACTGATTTCCCAATTTTTCCTAAACTAGGGTTCATTGTCGCGCCCTCTTTTGTCTCTCCGTAGAGATAGAAGTTTGGGTTTTGACGTTCATGGGGGGGAGGAGGTAATAACTCATTTTCTTTTGGGAATTTGGGTCTTTAAAGAGTCTCCGCCTAATGGATTACGGTGCGTTAGGGCACCTAGATCGATTAACTCTTAGACAAGTTTGCATTACCAGAGATTTAGGGTAAGTGCTCAAAATAACCTTGAGGGGAAGGTGTTAGTCACCCCTCTCGGTCCACAACGGTTGGTGCCGACTGAACTTATACTTATGAATTAGTCTTTTTAACAAATAAATAGTTTAAACACATACTTGCAAATAAAGGCATTTTAGACATTGTATGAATCAAGTAATGAGACAAAAGGAAAAGACTTGAACAAGTTGCACATATATAGAGAAAGTAAGATTTATTTAAACAACGGGAATTGGGAAAGAGGGGTCCTAGGTTGGTTAGCCTACAGGATCACCCCACACAATGCCCGATAATCACTCCCCAATGAGAGGCTACAAATGACATTAGCGCATAGTCATCATATCCTTACTACCCAATTCCCTCCCCTTGGTCATAGCCTAAAACGTTCTAGTAACATTGAAAAGTGTCATATGCGTGCACTACCTGTCTCTTCCTCGTGGACCTTGACTTATTTTAGGACATCTATTTTTGGGCAGTTCTAGACCATCCTAAGGTATTCAAAGGAGAAAAGTCTAAGCGTCAATCAAAACAATTAGGACTGCACATAGAGAAGGAACAAATAATGGCTCACATTTTACCTCCACGAGCAGAACATATATATGCACGTCTCAAATAACGGTTTCGGGTATTTAATAAAACTTAGAACATGAATTAGGACCAAGTGGCAAAGACCTATTAGCTTGCCTACTGATTTTAGGAATGTTAAATCTGAGCAGTCTCAAATAACAAAACGTAGTTTTATAGTTGCAGGATTTTAATTGCCCTATAGGCTTGCCTAAGCACATATAGTGATGTACTTAGAGCATGATATCTACATTAATTAGGAATGCAGTAAAACAGTGAACAGTTTTTAAACGTACAACTTGAGATCCTATAGACATGCTTTCTAGAGGTATTAACTTAAGGCAGTATTTGAAAACTTATTAAAGAAACAGACAGATTACTTAAACCAATTCAGAATGAACAAACATGAATTAAACTGATTTATTTAACTAAATTAGTTTTAAGTTCTATAGGCATGATTTCTACTAGAGCTTATTTTAATTCCTATAGGCATGATATCTAATTATTTAAAGCTGACTTTTGAACTTATATGCATGATTTCTAAGAAGATGAATGGGAATACATGATGTAACAAAAACTGAAATTCAATTACTTTACCTCTATTGGCATGATATCTAATTATAAAGCTGATTTTAACCCTATAGGCATGATCTCTATTAAAGCCATTTAGATCCTATAGGCATGGTTTCTAATATTGTAGAAGTAAAGCAAACATAACAAATATATTAGGATTAACACAACCCTATAGGCATGGTATCTACCCAATTTACCCCATTATATATATAACTACCCACCCTTTTCACTAATCGCCCCAATAGCTCGGGCTTATGCAAAACACTTCTTAAATGAAAAGTCGTGACTACCGAGATGGGGTAGCACTGGAGGTAGGGTCTAATCTTTCATGAAGCTATGACCAAGGCCAGGGCCAATTTTTCAAGGTGGGTGTACCTCGTCTCGGCGTCGACTAAAGTTTTGTTAATGTTGTAGATGGTAGATTACATACCTCTATCTTGTCGCACCAAGACTGCACTCGCTACCACTTCGGACACGGTGAGGTAGACGAAGAGGCGTTCTCCGAGCTCTACTTTGGAAAGCAGCAATGGTGATGATAGGTAAGCTTTTAACTCCTTCGGGGCTTTGATGCACTCGGAGGTCCACTAGAGGCCATTGTCCTTCTTGAGTACACCAAAAAAGTTGTGGCATCTATCGGATGATCGCGAGATAAATCTCGACAGGGTGGCGATACGGCCAGTCAGTCTCTGGACCTGGTTTTTGCTGGTTAAGTGTTCCGGTATCCCCTCTATAGCTTTTATCTAGTCGAGATTGACCTCGATACCTCATTGTGACACTAGGAATCCTAAGCATTTTCCTGAGGTTACACCGAATGCACATTTTTCAGGATTTAGCTTCATTCCGTATTGCCTGAGTATATCGAAGGCTTCTTTCAGGTGGTCTATGTGATATTCTTTCCTTTTGGACTTGACCAACATATCATCTATATAGACTTCCATAGTTTTGCCGGGTTGATCATTGAACATCTTGGTGACTAACATTTAGTATGTTGCCACCACATTTTTTAATGTGAAAGGCATAACTCTGTAGAAGTGCGTTCCTTGGTGGGTGGTGAAGGTAGTTTTCTCTTGGTCTTCCTCTTCTATGAGGATCTGATTGTAACCCGAGGAACCACTAAGAAGCTAAGTAGTTCATGCTAGTAGTTGCGTCAATGAGCTAGTCGATATGAGGTTACAGGAATGAATCTTTGGGGAATGCTTTGTTTAAATCCGTAAAATATACGCACATCCTCCATTTTCCGTTTTTTTTTTCACCATGACCATTGGCCACCCATTGAGGGTATTTTGATTCCCTGATGGAGCCATTTTGGAATAATTTTTTGACCTCCTCGCGGACAGCTTCGTTTATTACAAAGTTAAACTTTCTCCTAACTTATCTCACGGGGGGGTGGGTGGAAAGGGTGGACGTTCAATTCATATGTGGAAATCTTCTTTGGGATACCTGCATATCCGTATGGAAACAAGCGAACAAGTTCCTGTTAACGGTTAGGAATTGATGCAATTTACCTGGTTCTTGAAGTTTGCAGTCGATGTAGGCTTTCTTATTGTGGTCATTATCGTCAAGTTAGACCGGATTGTGGTCTTCTATGGTTGATTTTGCGGCCTCTACCATTTCGGGCTCTCTGATGACGTCTTCCCTTTCATCACAGCTCTGCTATCCCTCATTTGCTTTACCTTTCATTTGTTAGATAGTCGTACAGTCTAGGGAGATGTGTCAGCATTATCGAGATATGCATTGTTCTCCTCGTATGCTAAATATTCCCCACAAGGTCAGAAATTCGATAATATGGTATAAGATGGAGGGGATGGCCCTCGTGGCGTGTATCTAGGGTTGTCTTATTATAGCATTGTACGTCGTATTATGATCCATGATGTGGAACGCGATTTCCTGGGTAAAGCCGTCGGCCAAGATAGGGAGTGTGATATCTCCCAATGTTCCTTCAACTGCATTGTTAAAACATGTTAGCGTGATGTAGCGTGGCACTACCCTATCCTCTAGTTTCATCTGTCCAATTACTTGAGGGTGGATAATGCACGCGTCGCTCTCATCGTCTACCATAATGCGTCTTACATTTGTATCTAATAATCGTAAAGTGATAACAAAGGCATCATAGTGATGGAAAACCAAACCCTATGTATCCAACTTACCAAAGATGATACTTTCTTCGAGTTCGTCATACCGTTCATGAGTGATCGACCACTTGAGTTTGTGGGTTGTGGTGAATTTTACACTATTGAGTGATGTGACATCGTCGCCTCCTATGATCATTTGAATTGTGCAAGTTGGCGATGGTGGTTTCGGTGATCCCTGGTGTTGTTCACGTCCTCGAGCAAAGTTAGTCCTTCTTCGGTCGTTGAGCAATTCCTTGAGGTGTCCTTTGTGTATCATGTTTACACCTCTTGCCTTAGAGCGATGCAATCCTCAATTTTGTGAACTCTCTCTTGGTGGAACTCTCAGAGGACATTTGACTTTCGGGTGCTTGGATCCGACCTCATCTTTTGTAGCCACTTCATTTTTGGTCCGAGCTTTTCCACTATGTAGACTATTTATGAGGGCGACATATAAAAATTATGAGCTGATAATAAAGGAGGCATACCTCTCTTGTTCCGATGAGTCCATGTCCTTGGCCTAGACGGGCCTTCTTCGTGACGAGATGGGGGCATGATGGTGCTTCTTATATATGGTTGATGTCTTTCTCGATTGAGTCAAGGAGCTACAAGGTCTCTCTTAGAATCATTTCTTCGGTCCTTCCTGGATTTGACATGTACCGAGTTCAACCGATGGGTTGGCCCATTCAGGTCATCTTCGTCAGCGCGGACCACGGCAAAATAAGCGTTGTGTATTTCATCCCAAGTGGTTGGAGGATATTTCATAATCCGACTTAATAATTTTTTGCCCCCCCCCCCCC
>MU776582.1:14543-25953 GCA_026770625.1 Nicotiana glauca
AATTGATTGTTGTTTCTGTTACTGTTACTTATTTGTCTATGGCTTGAGTTTACTTGGCGCAAAGTTTGTTACACATACCAGTACAATTCAAGTGTACTGACGTCTCTTTTGCCGAGGGCGCTACATTCGTGTCATGATTGTATGTGGATCTGCAGTAGGTATCCCAGCCCACCGATCATAGCTCCCTCTTCGCCTTCCGTCAACTGTTTTGGTGAGCCCTATTCCTCTCAGGGCCCTACGTGGCTCAGCCCGCTTGTCTCTGTAGTTTTATTTTGCTGTTGTGTAAGGTATAGCCGGAGCCTTGTTACCAGCAAGTACTGTATTATCCTGTTGTATCTTTAGAGGCTCCGTAGATAGTGGATGTGGGTTAGAAGCTATGTATATTCATGTTTCTTTTGCTGGACAACGAATTGGTAATTTCACTAATTATTATGTATGTATGTTTTGAAAAAGGGTGATCTAAAATTAATTATATGGCTAGTTCTTGGAATATTGAATAAGGAAAACAAGGGGGTAGCTCATGGGTTAGGAAAGGCACCCAGGTCCGCTTGACTGGGGATACCCGGTCGAGCGCCGGTCATGTCCCTCGAGTTTAGGGCGTGACACCCATTTCCACTCAAGAATGACCATATGCTGAAGAACACTGCCCGGTCTCTGATGCTCGTACTTGACCTGTTGGTAGTTGAGACATCGAGCTACATGACTCACAATATCCTTCTTCATCCTCCTCCACCAGTAATGTTGTCTCAAGTACTGATACATCTTTGCGTCACCCGGATGAATGGAGTACCGTGAGTTATGGGCCTCCTCTATTATCAACTCCCGAAGCTCATCCACATTGGGCACGCAAATCCGGCTCTGCATCCTCAACACACAGTCATCATCAATGGTCACATCTCTGGCATCATTATGCTGAACTCTGTCCTTAAGGACAAGAAAATGTGGATCATCATACTGGCGCTCTCTGATGCAGTCATACAAGGAGGACCGAGAAACAATGCAAGCCAACACCCGACTCGACTCTGAAATATCTAACCTCACCATCCGATTAGCCAACGCTTGAAAATCAACTGCAAAGGGCCTCTCCCCAACTGGAATATACGCCAAGCTGCCCATACTAACCACCTTCCAGCTCAAAGCATCGTCCACTAAATTGGCGTTCCCCGGATGATACAATATGGTAATGTCATAATCCTTGAGCAACTCAAACCACCTCCGCTGCCTCAAATTAAGATCTTTCTGTTTGAACCGATGCTGAAGGCTGCGATGATCAGTATACACCTCACAAGAAACGCCATACAAGTAGTGCCTCCAAATCTTCAGAGCATGGACTATAGCTGTTAGATCCAAATCATGCACAGGGTAGTTCTTCTCGTGGGGCTTCAAATGACGAGAAGCATATGAAATAACTCTACCCTCCTACATCAGCACACATCCGATGCCAACTCTCGAGGCATCACAATACACGGTGTAGGAACCTGAAGCTGATGGCAATATCAATACTGGAGCCGTGGTCAAAGCTGTCTTGGGCTTCTGAAAGCTCTCCTCACACTCCTCGGACCACACAAAGGGAGCACCCTTCTGAGTCAACTTGGTCAAGGGTGACGCAATAGAAGAAAATCCCTGAACAAACCGGCGATAATACCCTGCCAACCCAAGGAAACTACGGATCTCAGTGGCTGAGGTCGGTCTAGGCCAACTCTGCACCGCCTCTATCTTCTTCGGATCAACTTGTATACCATCACTGGACACCACGTGTCCCAGAAAAGCCACAGACCCAAGCCAGAACTCACACTTGGAGAACTTTGCATAAAGCTTCTCCTCCCTCAATCTCTGAAATACTACTCTCAAATGCTGGGCATGCTCCTCCTGGCTACGCGAGTACCCCAGGATGTCATCAATAAACACAATCACAAAGGAATCCAGATACGGTCGGAACACGCTGTTCATCAAATGTATGAACGCGGCTGGGGCATTAGTCAGCCCAAAAGACATAACTAGAAACTCATAATGCCCATCTCTCATCCTGAAAGTTGTCTTCATAATATCAGAATCCCTGATCTTCAGCTGGTGATAGCCTGATCGAAGATCAATCTTCGAGAATACCCTCGCTCCCTGGAGCTAATCAAACAAGTCATCAATACGGGGTAGTGGATACTTATTCTTCACTGTCACCTAGTTCAGCTACCTGTAATCAATACACATTCTCATTGTGCCATCTCTCTTCTTCACAAATAAGATCGGTGCACCCCACGGTGACACACTAGGATAAATAAACCCCTTATCTAGGAGTTCCTGAAGCTGCTCCTTCAACTCCTTCAACTTAGTTGGTGCCATACGATAAGGAGGAATAGAGATAGGCTGAGTGCCCGGCACCAGATCAATACCAAAATCAATATCCCTGTCCGGTGGCATGCCCGGCAGGTCCGCTGGAAACACATCTAGAAAATCCCTCACAACGGGAACAAAATCAAGGCTAGGAGTCTCAGCTCCAACATCTCTCACAAATGCCAAATATGATAAACATTCCTTCCCAACCATTCGCTGGGCCTTTAAGAAAGAGATTACCCTGTTGGGTACATAATCAGTCATACCACGCCACTCGATCCTCAGAATACCTGGCATAGCCAATGTGATTGTCTTGGCGTGATAGTCTAGAATAGCATGGCACAGTGATAGCCAATCCATGCCTAGAATAACATCGAAATCTACCATGCTCAATAGCAGAAAGTCAACTCGGGTCTCCAGACCCCCAATAGTAACAAGACAGGACCGATATACATTGTCCACAATAATAGTATTGCCCACCGGGGTAGATTCGTGCACAGTTAATGCAAGACACCCTCGGGTCGTACCCAAATGGTGAGCAAAGTATGAAGATACATAGGAATAAGTAGATCCGGGATCAAATAAAACTGAGGCATCCCTGTGGCAGACTGAAATAATACCTGTGATAACATCATCCAAAGCAATAGCATCTGATCGGCCCTGAAGAGCATAGAACTGAGCCTGACCACCACCCGATCGGTCTCCCCCTCTGGGGCAACCCCTACCTGCCTGACCCTCACCCCTAGCTGGTGGGGCGGGTGCTGAAGATATTGGGCCAAAAGATGAGGGCTGGCCCCTCTACTGAGATGAAGTGGATGCACAGCGGGGACACTCCCTCCGCATTTTCCCGAACTCACCACACTTATAGCAACTCTCGGGTGCTGGGAACTGGGACTGATGGGAACCCTCGCGCCAGATTGGCTAGTTGATGCACTCGGCTGGGATGAACCCTAAACAGATGGGGCATGAGACGAACTCTGCACTGGAAGTGCACTAAGAGATGGCTGACTCTACTAAGAGCCCTGATAACCCCGACCAGAAGATGACCCACGGTACTCTGAGCGAGCTGGCTGAGGAGGCCTGAATGAACGACCTCTACTCTGCTGAACCTCACCCCTAGACGGAGCACCACTGAAGCTACCTGATCCTCGAGGCCTCTTGGCCTCCCTCTCCTCTCTCATGTGACGGCGAGCCATCTCAATATCAAGAGCAATATCCACTGCATCCTCAAAAGTATGGCTTAGGATCCTCTCTCAAGTCATCAGAATACGGATAGGATAAATGAGTCCGTCCACAAATCGTCTAATCCTCTCCCGATCAGTCGGAACCATCCATGGAGCATAACGAGCTAACTCTGAGAACCTCACCTCATACTGCGTCACAGATATATCTCCCTGACGGAGCCACTCAAACTGCCTATGTAGCTCCTCCCTCTGCGACTGTGGTACCCATTTCTCCAAAAAAATAGTATAGAACTCCTGCCATGACAACGACACTGCACCTGCCGGCCTACGGCGCTCATATGCCTCCCACCATGTAAAGGCTACTCCTGAGAACTGAAAGGTGGTAAATGATACCCCACTCGACTCTAAGATCCCTGTTGTCCGAAGCATACATCGACACTTGTCGATAAAACCTTGGGTATCTTCGACCGGAACACCGCTGAAAGTAGGAGGTGAGAGCCTGCTGAACCTCTCAAGACGACACTGCTAATCGTCTGGTATCACTAGAACCCCATCGCCCTGAACCGGGACAACCGGCTGAACTGGGGCAACCTGCTGAGCTGGTGGCGCCTCTGGTGTCTGCAAACCCTGCACTACCTTCTCAGGAGTGCGAGCTGCGGGGGGTCTGGTGACCACCCCCGGTCTGAGATACTTATCACGACCTAACATCCCAAACCCGTTCGTGATGGCGCCTCTCGTGAAGACAAGGCCATCCAACAAAACAAATGCTTCCTTTTAACAATTATTTAACATTTATAAAACTAAAACATGATTAGCATAATCAAAAGCACGGAAAACAATGATAACAACGGGGAACCATCCCATCACAGCCCGATATTGGGGTGTCACTAGTCGTGAGCTACTACAGAGTTCACTAAAGTACTCCAAGTTCGGAAATAGGAACAAAGTCTGAAAGTAACAGAAACAACATAAAATAAGGGAGAAGATCTGGTGCCGCGGACGCTAGCGGTCACCTGACTCAGCCATGAGAACAAATCTTCGAACACTCAAAACCCGCTACCGGGTGGTCAAGTAACTGCATCTGCACACGAGGTGCAGGGAGTAAAGTGAGTACTCCAACTCAGTGAGTAATAAAAGTAAATAATAGCTGAAAGCAAGAAATCACATAAGGTACTCCATCATGCTATATAGAACAGTACAACCCTTTTGAGAAAATAGTGAAACTGTGAAATCCTTTGGAAAACATCTAGGATCAGTTAAAACCTCTTTTGAAAATATTCCTTTTCAACAGTTGCAAAAATAATTTCAACAAGTAAGAAATAATCAGAAATCTGCCCCTCGGGCTCAATATCAGCCTCTCAGTACAGTATCAGCCCCGCGGGCTCACACCTAACTCACAAAGTACAGCATCAGCCTCTCGGCTCACTCCTATATCACAAAGTACAACATCAACCTCTCGGGTACAGCACTCCATTAACAAATAACACCAGGGTATCTGGTAAACAGTGCAAGAAGTAGCATGGATGCCAATGATATGAGTGTTGAATGTCATGACAACGTTACAAAATAAGAACAAATGCATGAGTGCAATGCAATGCATATGATGGTACACTCTAGTACCCACTGCGGCGTGCAGTTCGCTCCATTTATTTATCGTCGACGGCGCTCACTCGGGGTGTGTATAGACTCCGGAGGGGCTCTTACAGCCCAAGCGCAATAACAAGCCATCTCGTGGCATCACATCTAGGCTCTCAGCCTCATATCAATATCAGTATAATCATCCAGGCACTAGGCCTCAAAATCAATGTAACACCGCTGCGGCGCGTAGCCCGATCCACTCATAATCAATAAAATACTGCTGTGGCGCACAGCCCGATCCATGCTCAGTCCAGAAAATCATCATAAGCCCCTTGGGCATTTATAAAACAGTAGTTCTCAGCCCGAAATATCATTTAAAATATCATTTGAGTTTTCAAAGCTTAGAAGTATGGCTGAGTTTGCAAAACAGTATTTAATACATTGGACTGAAACCAAATGATATGCAAGATATGCTAAAACAGTAATATCAATTCCCCAAGGATTCACATAGTTGGCACGAAGCCCAAACATGGCAGTCAGCCCATAATATGATGATACAAGTAGTTTCAGTCAAATACACGATAAAATCAACAACCAGGACGGACCAAGTCACAATCCCCAATGGTGCTCTACCCCACGCTCATATCCGGCGTGCAAGTCACCTCAATACAGCACTATAATGTGCAAATCCGGGGTTCAAACCCTCAGAATATCATTTACAATCATTACTCACCTCGAACCGGTGAAATCTCTAGCTCGCAATGCCTTTGCCCCTCAGACCGGCCTTCACGCGCGTCAAATCTATCCAAAATCAGAGTGAATACATCACAATATGGAAATGGGACAATACCCAATCGAAAACAATCGAAAAATATCGAAATTCACGAAATTTGCAAAACTCGAGCCCCGGGCCCACTTTTTGAAAAATTATAAAATTAACATCAATGAATTAGTTATCTCGCCACGAGTCCGTACATACCAAGAACACCCAAATCAGACCACAAATGGCCCCTCAAATCCCAAATTTAGAATTTCGATCTCAAGCCCTAATTTTTTATAATTTGGCTATATTTTCATGAATTTCAAGGATGATTTCACAATAAAATCATTATTTAGTTCATAGGACTTACTCCAATCACTTCCCATCAAAACCCCTTCAATTCCCGTCCAAAAGCTCTCAAGAATGACCAAATATGGTGGAAAAATGGGTTGGGTTCGCGGATGAAATATTTTTAACATTCTGTCCGGGTGTTGTAGCTAACAATATGTGATCGCATTAGTGCCTCGCGATCGCATAGAACAAAATTCCTGGGCACTGTAGCTAACCCTATGCAATTGCATAGAACAAATTCCTGGGTACTGTAGCTAACCCTATCCGATCGCATTAAAGCCCTGCGATCGCATAGAACAAAATTCCGGGTAATGTAGCTAAACCTATGCGATTGCATAGGACAAATTCCTGGGTACTGTAGCTAACCCTATGCGATTGCATTAGAGCACTGCGATCGCATAGAACAAAATTGCTGTGCACTGACTGCTGCATTTCTACAGCATTTTCCAACTTCAAAAATTCCCGTTAGCCATCCGAAATCACCCAGAGGCCCCCGGGACCTCAACCAAAAATACCAATACATCCTATAACGTTATTCAAACTTGTTCCAATCATAAAAATATAGCCAACAACACTAAAACCATCAAATTACATCGGATTCAAGCCTAAGTTTCTTCAAAACTTCCGAAATGCGCATTCGATCAAAAACCCGACCAAACGATGTCCGAATGACCTGAAAATTTGCACACATTTCCAAAATCACCCAACGAAGCTACAACAACTCTCGGAATTCCATTCCGACACTTGGATCAAAATTTCACTTATCAACCGGAATTCGCCAAAATACTAACTTCGCCAATTCAAGCCTAATTCTACATCGGACCTCCAAAATTACTTCCGATCACACTTCTAAGTCACAAATCATCCCCCGAAGCTAATCGAATCATCGGAATTCAAATCTGAGCCCTCTAACACATAAGTCAACACCTGGTTGACCTTTCCAACTTAAGTCTTCTTAAAAGAGACTAAGTGTCTCATTTCCTACTAAAACCAATCCAAATCGACTCGATCACCTAAAATACTGATAATGAAACATAGAGAAGCATATTGTGGGGGAAATGGGGCGGTAACTCATAAGACGACGGGTCAGGTCGTCACAATTAATCATTCTCTGTAACATTTATGGGTGTTCGACACTGCTATAGTTGTCGTTTTGGGTATGAAGTGATTGGAGTGTGTTGGGATGTTGTAAGACAAATATAATATGACTTTCGACTTACATCCACTGTAAGAGGAAATTATATTGTGTTATTTCATGTGCTTATGGTTATCTTGATATTGATTAAGTTAAATGGATGGACTAGACATGAACTAGTGAATAAAGTTGCTAATTGAGGATAATTGGAGTTGTGGATTATTTCCTTTGTTATAAACATATGGTATAACACAGGAACTATTGATGAACTAATTATTATTATTTTAATGATACCATTGAGTTAAAGTACGAAGTCGATAAGGGGTGATATGGGGTATACGAATTCCAATTGGAGCTCGCAGCTCGTCGTGAAGCAGTTGTGACTTGTTGTTGTTTTATAGTGTCTTGTTATTGATAATTTTGTATTGCTGGATTTCTGTGACGATCCAAAGGGGTCATCACCTGTTTTCTTACTCATTTTGTGCTTCCGAGGCCTTGAAAACCTCATTTAGAGTTGCCTCGATTTGCATGCATGGTCCGGGTGCGTAGCCGGAAAGCTTAAATATGAAATTCTGTGAAAAATGATAAGTTTTGATATTAAAATGAATAAATCTGACTTCGGTCAACATTTTGAGTAAACGGACACGGACTCATAATTTGACAGTCCCGGAGGGTCCATAGGAAAATATGGTACTTGGGCGTATGTTCGGAAACGAATTCCGAGGTCCCAAGCCCGAGAAATGAATTTTATGGTAAAATTGTTTTTTGGAAATATTTAAGGAAATTGAAAATGAAAATTTAATAGAAAGTGATGGCATCGGGCCCGTATTTTGGTTTCGGCGCCGGGTACCGGTTGTATTTATGATTTAAGCACTTTCTGTAAAGTTTGGTTGAAAACGGACATTGTTTGATGTGTTTCGGACATAAAATGGATTTTGAGTCTTAATTCGATGTATATGATGTTATTTTGGTGATTTGATCGCACGATAAGTCACTATGATATTTTTGAGGTTGTGTGGATATTTGGTTTGGAGCCTCGAGGGCTCGGGTGAGTTTTGGATAGGCCACGAATGCATTTTTAACCTTTGAGAAAATCTGATATCATCAGTTCTGCAATTTTTGCATTTGCGAAAGAGGTCTCGCAAATGCGAGTCTGCCATCACAAATGCGAGAAGGGGGAGTCCTGCAACTGGGTCGACAATGCGACCATTTGGTCCGCAAATGCGACCATTTGGTCCGCAAATGCGAAGTTGAGCTTGTCGCAAATGCGACATTTTGGTTTGCAAATGCGAAGTCCCTCCCTTTGCCCAGTGTTCGCAAATGCGAACTTGCCTTTGCAATTCCCACATCAGGTTGGGGTTCGCAAATCCCATATATGCAACCTGCATATTTTACACATAGCCGAATTTTGAACCATTTTCAACATTCTTTCAACATACAAACTTCTTGGGGCGATTTTTTCAAGAACAAGTTTTTTTCCAAATCAATAGTAAGTTAGTTTTTACTCATTCCTTTCAATCATTAACATCATTTAAGATGTTTTCAACTTAGAATCAAAGATTTCCATGGGAGAATTGGGGGGTTTTGGATAGAACTTAGGTTTTTCTAAAAATTGGGGATTTGGACCTCAATTTGAGGTCCGATTTCAAAAAAAATCATATATTTGGGTTTGTGGAGGAATGAGTAGACGGGTTTTGGTTCGAACCTCGAGTTTTGACCACGTGGGCCCGGGGGAGATTTTGGAATTTTTAGGCAAAACTTTGGGAAAATATTTTTTATGCATTCAAATTGATTCATTTAGCGTTTATTGATGTGATTAAGTAACTTATGACTAGATTCGAGCGGATTGGTGGTGGAATTGAGGGGTAAAGCTATAATAGAGACTTGAGCTGAATTCAAAGCATCGAGGTAAGTGTTCGGTTTAACTTTAGCTTGAGGGGTTAGGAGTTGAGTCATATTTGCTACTTGTTTCTTGTTGAGTACGACGTTTAGGCATGGTGACAAGTATCTATACGTTGGTGTCGAGCATGACCATGAGTCTTAAATTGATTCTTATTGTATTCTTGAATGATACAATTGTTGCAATAGTGAGTAAATTCGTGGTATTGCACAAAGACTTTGTTTAAAAAGTTACTTATGAGTTAGAAATGGTGATAATTGAGATGATTAGGAATTGAGTTGAGATTGGTTATAGCTGATTCTCTCTTGCCGGGACATATATACTTGTACTGTTGAGTTCCCTTGCCGGGATAGTATAAATTATGGTCAATCCCTTGTCGGGACTATCGCTATGATCATTGTAAGCTGTATATTTAGAGTGGGTTGCGTGCCGCAACATTTTTATTACTATTTATATATGGATCGGGTTGCACACCGCAACAAATATTATATTGGATCGGGTTGCACGCCGCAACAGATATTATATTGGATCGGGTTGCACGCCGCAACAGATATATATATGGATCAGGTTGCACGCCGCATCAGTGTTAATTGATAAGGGATCGGGTCGCGCGCCGCAACAGTAGTGTTATTGTATTGTTGTAGATGTTGTACTGTTCTTTCATATATCTATTTGGTTTCTTCTAGGTTGATATTGTTTCCCCGTAGCATGTACCCCATCCTTTTTAAACTGCTTATTACCTGTTTATTCTTCCGCCATATATTATATAACTACACAGGTTTATCTGGAGTCTGGTTCTAGCCTCGTCACTACCTCGCCGGGGTTAGTCCAGATACTTACCAACACATGGGGTCAGTTGTGCTGATACTACACTCTGTGCTCTTTTTCACAGATCCAGGTGTCGGACAGCAGCTGCAGTAGCGCGAGGGTTAGCCTTCAGTCCAGCGAAACATCGAGGTAGTCTTGCAGGCGTCTGCAGGCCCCGCGTCTTTTCTATATTTATTTTAGTCTGTTATCTCATGTATTTCGAGACAAACAGTTATATTTTCTTCAAACGGTTGTATTTAGTACTCTTAGTAGTTCATGAGTATGTGATACCAGTTCTTGGGTAGAGGTTTATGTTGATTTTTCTGCATTGTTGTTCAGAATCTTTAATTTAAGACCTCCGTATATTTACTTTACCCCGCTGTTTTCATGATATTACCGATAATTGTTAAAAGAAGTAAATTAGTTAATAAAAAAAGTAGTTAAGGGTTGTCTTGCCTAGCTCTTATCAGTAGGCGCCATCACGACTCCCGAGGGTGGGAAAATTCGGGTCGTGACAAGTTGGTATCAGAGCTCTAGGTTGCACAAGTCTCACAACTCACAGACAAGCTTAGTAGAGTCTGAGGGATCGGTAAGGAGACGTCTGTATTTACCCCCCAGAGGATACAGAGTTAGGAAAAGTTTCACGTTTATTCTTTCTTGGCGTGCGTTTTGGTTTGTCAATGCTAATTGAATTTCTACTTTATTCTTTTGGAGATGGCGAGAACACGTGCTTCCTCATCTTCTGATCAACAGTACGAGCCCCAGGCAGCTCCCGTGTGACGACCCAAAGTGTCATCACTTGTTTCCTCACTCATTTCGTGCTTCTGAGGCCATGAAAACCTATTTTTACTTGCCTCGATTTGCTTGCGCAGTCCGGACGCGTAGCCGGAAAGCTTTTATGTTGAAATATGTGAATTATGTGGAAAATTTGAAGAATTTTGATATTAATATGATTATAGTTGACTTTGGTCAACATTTTTGGTAAACAGACCCGGAACCGAGATTGGACTGTCCCGGAAGGTCCGTAGAAAAATATGAGAATTGGGCATGTGCCCGGAGTCGAATTTGGAGGTCTAGAGCCCGAGATATGAGTTTTTCTGTGAAATTGTTTTTCAGAAATTATTAAGGAAATTGGAAATGAAAATTTATTAAAAGACTGTGGTATCGGGCTCGTATTTTGGTTCTGACGCCCGATACAAGTCTTATATATTGTTTAAGCACTTTCTGTGAAGTTTGGTCGAAATCGGACGTCGTTTGACGTGTTTCGGACTATAAGTTCCAAGTTTGAAAGTTTATGAAGTTTAGAAGAAAAATCATGAGTTTTGAGGCTTGATTCTATGTAAATGATGTTATTTTGGCGATTTGAT
>MU776582.1:26019-55529 GCA_026770625.1 Nicotiana glauca
TAGGATGTTTTTGAGGTTGTGTGCATGTTTGGTTTGGAGCCCCGAGGGCTCGGGTGAGTTTTGGATAGGTTACGAGTTGCATTTCTCATGTTTTTGAAAAATCTGGTATGCTGGCTTCTGTGATCTTCGCAAATGCGAAGATGGGGCTCGCAAAATGCGAACATTGAATCGCAATTGCGAAGCTGGGGATTTTTGCATGGGATCGCAAATGCGATCTTCTTTCTCGCAAATGCGAATCAGGGGAAAACTGGGCCAAGTTGACCGCAAAAGTGAAAGGGACCAGATCGCAAATGCGATCAAGACTTCGCAAATGCGAAGTCCGCACTTAGGCCCAGTGTTCGCAAATGCAAACTAAAGCCTCGCATTTCCCAGACCTGTTTTGTTCGTAATTGCGAACCATGGTTTGCAATTGCCATATCCGCAGCCCAGCAATTTTTATACTTAGTCGAAAATTCTTCACTTTTCACCATTCTTTCAAAACCTAAACACCATAGGCGATTTTTCAAGAGCAAACTTCATCCCAAATCATTTGTAAGTTGATTTATACTCAATTCTTTCAACTTGTAACATCATTAAACATGTTTTCCACTTGAAATCAAGGATTTTCATGGGTGAAATTGGGATTTTGGGTAAAACCTAGGTCTTTCATAAATTGGGGAGTTGGACCTCGATTTGAGGTCCGATTTCAAAACAAATTATATATTTGAACTCATGGGGGAATGGGTAACCAAATTTTGGTTCGAACCTCGAGTTTTGACCACGTGGGCCCGGGGGCATTTTTGGAATTTTTTGGGAAAAACTTGGAAAAATCATTTTTATGCATTCAAATCGATTCATATAATGTTTATTAAAGTAATTGAACAATTTGTGATTAGATTCGAGCGAATTGGAGGTGGAACCGCGAGGTAAAGCGATAGTTGAGAATTAAGTGGATTTCATGGCTTTGAGGTAAGTGTTTGGTTTAACCCTAGCTTGAGGGAATAGGAGTTGACTCTTGTTGCTAATTGCTATGTGATCGAGTACGATGTATAGGCATGGTGACGATTATCTATGCATTGGTGTATAGCATGACCGTGAGTCCTTATAATGTGATTACCATGACTTGGTTGTGAACTCTGTGTTTATTGGAGAAATTCTATATGTTGTGAACAACATGTGAATGGTAAAATAATTATTTGATTCCTGGGAGCATTGGCTCGAATTATGATACGAATATTGAAAGTATATGAAATGACTGGATGATTTGGAGCGTTGGCTCAAAATGGTAAAGTGAATTATAAGATAAGAAAAGTAAGAAAAAGAAAGCGTTGTTGATTATTCCCTTGCCGGGACGTTTGGTTGAACTTGTTGTATTCTTTTCCCTTGTCGGGATTTTCGTCAAATGTTTGCTTATTGTTATGTCCCTTAATTGTGACTGTTGTTTGGGGAACCAGACTGTTAAATGATATTGAGGAGCGGGTTGCACGCCGTAACAATGATATTGAGGATCGGGTTGCATGCCACAACAATGATATATGAGGGTCGGGTTGCGCGCCGCAATAGTGATACCTGATAAATGGTATGGGTCGGGTTGCATGCCGCAACAGTGATATTTGTGGAGCGGGTTGCATGCCGCAACAGTTATTGATGCCATGTATTTGTATTGAGTATTGATTCCTTGTTCATTGTGAGCCTAAACTGTTCTAGTTCTTACTTGGGATTACTATTGATATTGTATCTCCCCTTAGCATGTTTCCCCTCCCATGTTGTTAATTGCCTTGTATTCGATTATCCGTTGTATATTTATAACTGCACAGGTTTATTGGTGTTCAGTCTAGCCTCGTCACTACTTCGCCGGGGTTAGGCTAGACACTTACCCGCACATGGGGTTTGTTGTGCTAATGCTACACTTCTGTGCATTTTTGCACAGGTCCAGGTTTTGAGGAGCAGCAACAACAGTAGTACGGGAGCAAGATTTCATTATCACGAGACTGAGGTAGCCTTGCAGGCGTCCGCAGGCCCGGCGTCTCTTCTTTATGTTTTTCTTATTTGACTGTTGGCTCATTGTTTCGAGACAGAAAGCTGTTATATTTCTTTTAGACCTTTATGTTTAGTTTATTCTTAGAAGTTCGTGAGTAATGTGACACCAAATCTTGGGTAGAGGATTTATTTAACTGTTCCGCAACTTTTTTTTGATTCGTATTTATCAGATACACTTCTGCTATTGTTCTCATTAGAATTAATGTTTTATATTGATGCTATAGATTGTTAAGATAATTGTTTAATGACGAAAAGGTAAATAAGTTGGCTTGCCTAGCACGATCCCGATGGTGGGAAATCCGGGCCGTGACATCCCGCTAGGGGCAGAGGGCGAGGGCGAGGCCGTGCTAGAGGCCGAGGTAGGGGCAGAGCTCAGCCCCGAGCAGCAACACCAGTGGCGAAGCCTCAGGTTGACTTCGACTAGGAGGTTCCGGCCCCAACCCCAGCAGTTCCGGTAGGCCCAGCTCAGGTCCCAGAGGGGTTTGTTGCAACCCCAGTTATTTAGGACACTCTGGTCTGATTGGTGGGTCTTATGGAGAGTGTAACTTGAGCAGGTTTGCTTCCTGTAGCACCAGCCGTCTCTCAGGCTGGAGGAGGGGCCCAGACTCATTCTACTCGTACTCCGGAGTAGGTAGCTCCCTTGGTTCAGACTCCAGCGTTCAACCAGTTAGAGCAGCTCAGCCAGGTGTGGTAGCCTAGGCCGGTGAAGGGGCAACTATGTCTGCCGATGCTTTATGGAGATTGGATAGGTTCACCAAGCTTTTCACTACTACCTTTAGTGGTTCATCCACCGAGGATCCTTAAGATTATTTGGACAACTGCCATGAGGTTCTTCAGAACATGGGTATTGTTGAGACCAATGGGGTTGATTTCGCTACATTCTGGTTGTTTGTATCCGCCAAGACTTGGTGGAGGGATTATTGTTTAGCTAGACCAGTAGGATCTCCAGCCTTGACTTGGGAGCAGTTCACGCATATATTTATGGAGAAGTTTCTCCCTTTTACTCAGCAAGAGGCCTATCGGAGGCAGTTCGAGCGTCTCCAGCAGGGATCCATGTTAGTCACCCAGTACGAGACCAGGTTTATTGAGTTGGCCCTTCATGCTATTATTATACTCCCCACTGAGAGGGAGAGAGTGAGACGATTTATTGATGGACTCATTCAGCCTATTCGTCTCCAGATGTCTAGAGAGGTTGGGAGCGAGATATCCTTTTAGGAGGCAGCCAATGTGGCCCGGAGGATTGAGATGGTATTGTCACAGGGTTGTGGTCATAGGGTAGATAGGAGACCCCGTCAGTCAGGCCGATTTAGTGGTGCCTCATCTGGAGGCAGAGATTCCTATGATAGGGGTCATCCTCTTAGGCCCTTCCAGTCAACGCTCCAGATTTCCCATGGTGTATCAGGTGACCTTGGTTTTTGCGGGCAGTATTCTGACCAACAGTCGTACACTGCACCATCAGCTCCTATCAGTGCACCGCTACTCCAGATCTTTCGAGGTGATCATTCAGGCTGCCAAGGTCAACCTCAGTTTCCTCAGCCGTAGCATTCGGGTGAATGTTATGAGTGTGGTGAGTATGGTCACATCAGGAGGGCTTGTTCGAGGTTGAGGGGTACTCAGTCACAGCAGCAGGGTTTCCATCCTATGATTCAGGCACCAAATATTCCACAGGCTGCCCAGCCAGCTAGAGGCAGGGGTAAAGGTACTAGAGGTGGAGGTAGAGGTCATAGAGGTAGAGCTCAAACTGCTAGAGATAGAGGCCAGCCAGCAACAGGTCATCCTACAGAGGTAGATCAGATTAATGGGGCCCAGCCCTGATGTTATGTTCTTCAGGCCAGGCCCGAGGCAGAGGCTTCAGATGTAGCCATTAAAGGTACAGTTCTAGTTTGTAATAGAGATGTTTCAATGTTGTTTGACCCGGGGTCTATGTATTCGTATGTGTCATCTTATTTTGCCCCGTACTTGGTCATGCCTAGTGATGCCTTGGGTGTTCCTGTTTATGTGTCTACACCGGTGGGTGACTCCATTATGGTCGATCGAGTCCATCGTTCTTGTGTTCTGGTGATTAGGGGCAAGGACACCCGTGTAGATATGTTGCTTTTAGATATTGTAGACTTTGATATTATATTGGGGATGGACTAGTTATCACCCTATCACGCTATATTGGACTGCCATGCCAAGACTGTGACCTTAGCTTTGCCGGGTATGCCTCATTTAGAGTAGAGAGGTACTCCAGTTCATTCTATCCACAGTGTTTTATCGTATGTGAAGGCTCGGTGTATGGTCGAGAAGGGGTGTTTGGCCTATTTAGCCTATGTTCGTGATCTAGTACTGAGGTTCCCTCTATTGATTCTGTGCCCATAATTTGTGAGTTCCCTGATATTTTTCCTTCAGACCTGCCGAGTATGCCACCCGACAGGGATATTGATTTCTGCATTGATCTGGTTCCGGGAACTCAGCCCATTTCTATTCCACCATATCGCATGGCACTGCCGGAGTTGAAAGAGTTAAAGGAAAACTTGCAGGATTTGTTTGAGAAGGGTTTGATTAGACCCAGTGTCTCACCTTGGGGTGCGCCAATGTTATTTGTCAAGAAGAAGGATGGGTCAATGAGAATGTGTATTGATTACCCGCAATTGACAAGGTAACGATCAAGAATATGTATCCGCTACTGAGGATTGATGATTTGTTTGACCAACTTCAGGGTGCTAGGGTATTTTCTAAGATTAACTTACGATTTCGCTACGATAAGTTGAGGATTAGGGCATCCGATGTCCCTAAGATAGCTTTCCGCACTTGGTTGGGTATTATGAGTTCTTGGTTATGTCATTCGGGTAGATGAATGCCCCAGCAGCTTTCATGGACATGATGAATTGAGTGTTCAGGACTTATTTGGATTCATTCTTGATAGTTTTCATTGATGATATATTGATATATTCCCACAGCCAGGAGAAGCACGAGCAGCACCTTAGAGTGGTTCTTCAGACTCTGAAGGATAGTTAGTTATATGCAAAGTTCTCCAAATGTGAATTTCGGTTGGGTTTAGTTGCACTTCTGGGTCATGTTGTATTAGCAGAGGGTATTCAGGTGGACCTAAAGAAGACTGAGGCAGTCAAAAACTGGCCTAGACCAGCATCAGCTATAGAGATTCGGAGTTTCTTAGGGTTGGCAGGCTATTATCGACGGTTCGTGGATGAGTTTTCATCTATTGCATCCCCGATGACCAGATTGACCCAGAAGGGTGCCCAGTTCAGGTGGTGGGATGAGTGTGAGGCAAGCTTTTAGAAGCTCAAGGAAACTCTCACTACGGCACCGATATTGGTTTTTCCCACAGGTTTAGGGCCTTATACAGTTTATTGTGATGTTTCCCGTATTAGGCTTGGTGCGATGTTGATGCAGGAGGGCAAGGTCATTGCCTATGCTTTGAGGCAGTTGAAGATTCATGAGAAGAACTATCCGATGCATTATTTAGAGTTGGCAGCCATTGTTCACGCATTAAAGATTTGTAGACACTATTTGTATGGTGTGGCATGTGAGGCGTTCACTTCACAAGGGTCTTCAGTACTTGTTCAAGCAAAAGGAGTTGAATTTGAGGTAGAGGAGATGGTTGGAGTTGTTGAAGCATTATGACATCACTATTTTATATCATTCGGGGAAGGCCAATGTGGTGGCCGATGCTTTGAGTAAGAAGTCAGCCAGTATGGGCAGTCTTGCTTATATTTCAATCGGTGAGAGGCCGCTTGCTTTGGATGTTCAAGCGTTAGCCAATCAGTTCGTGAGACTGGATGTTTCTCAGCCCAGTCGTGTGTTAACTTGCACGGTCACTCGTTCTTCATTATTGGAGCGTATCCATGATCGACAGTTTGATGATCCACATTTGTGTGTCCTTAGGGATACGGTATAGCGTGGAGCTGCCAGGAAGGTTACTTTAGATAATGATGGAGTTTTGAGATTGCAGGGTAGAGTTTGTGTGCCTAACGTGGATGGGCTCCGAGAGTTGATTTTAGAGGAGGCCCATAGTTTCCGGTACTCTATTCATCCGGGCGCCGCGAAGATGTATCAAGACTTACGGCAGTATTATTGGTGGCGTAGAATGAAGAAGGATATTGTAGCATATGTGGCTCGTTATTTGAATTGTCAGGAGTTTAAGTATCAGCATCAGAGGCTTGGTGGTTTATTTCAGAGGATTGAGCTTCCCGAGTGGAAGTGGGAGCGAATCACTATGGAATTCGTTACTGGACTTCCGCTGACTCGAAAGAAGTTCGACGTAGTTTGGTTTACTATCGATAGGCTGACCAAGTCAACGCGTTTCATTCATGTGCCAGTCTCCTATTCTTCTGAGAAGTTTGCTGAGATCTACATTCGGGAGATTGTTCGCCTTCATGGTGTGCTCGTATCTATCATTTCGGACCGGGGTATGTAGTTTACCTCGTTCTTCAGGAGAGCAGTTCAGCGAGAGTTGGGCACATGGGTTGAGTTGAGTACAACATTTCATCCCCAGACGGACGGTCAGTCAGAGCGAACTACTCAAATTTTGGAGGATATGCTCCGAGCTTGTGTTATTGACTTTGGAGGTTCGTGGGATCAGTTCTTGCCTTTAGTGGAGTTTGCCGACAACAACTGCTACCAGTCGAGCATCCAGATAGCTCCTTATGATGCCTTATATGGTATGAAGCCTTATATGGCTTATGGTTATCTTGACATTAATTAAGTTAAATGGATGGACTAGACATGAACTAGTGAATAAAGTTGCTAATTGAGGATAATTGGAGTTGTGGATTATTTTCTTTGTTATAAAGATATGGTATAACGCGGGAACTATTGATGAAATAATTATTATTTTAATGATACCATTGAGTTGAAGTACGAAGTCTATAAGTGGTGATATGGGTATACGAATTCCAATTGGAGCTCGTAGCTCGTCGTGAAGCAGTTGTGACTTGTTGTTGTTTTATGGTATCTTGTTATTGATAATTTTGTATTGCTGGATTTCTGTGACGACCCAAAGGGGTCATCCCCTATTTTCTTACTCATTTTGTGCTTTTGAGGCCTTGAAAACCTCATTTAGAGTTGCCTCGATTTGCGTGCACAGTCCGAGCACGTAGCTGAAAAGCATAAATCTAAAATTCTGTGAAAAATGTTAAGTTTTGATATTAAAATGAATAAATTTGACTTCGATCAACATTTTGGGTAAACGGACACGAACCCGTAATTTGACAGTCCCGGAGGGTCCGTATGAAAATATGGAACTTGGGCGTATGCCCAAAATCGAATTTCGAGGTCTCAAGCCCGAGAAATAAATTTTTGAGTAGAATAGTTTTCTGGAAATATTTAAGGAAATTGGAAATGAAAACTGAATAGAAAGTGATGGCATCATACCCGTATTTTGGTTCCGAAGCCGAGTACCGGTCGTATATATGATTTAAGCACTTTCTTTAAAGTTTGGTTGAAAATGGACGTCGTTTGACGTGTTTCGAACTTAAAATGGAAAATTTGATGTTTTATGAAATTTGGAAAAAACCATGGATTTTGAGGCTTAATTCAATGTATATGATGTTATTTTGGCGATTTGATTGCACGATAAGTCTGTATGATGTTTTTGAGGTTATGTGCATATTTGGTTTGGAGCTCCAAGGGCTCGGATGAGTTTTGGATAGGCCACGAATGCATTTTTAACCTTTGAAAAAAATCTGGTATCATCAGTTCTGCAATTTTTACATTTGCAAAAGAGGTCTCGCAAATGCAAGCTCACAAATGCGAGTCTACCATCGAAAATGCGAGAAGGGGGTGTCCTGCAACTGGGTCACAAATGTGACCATTTGGTCTGCAAATGCGAAGTTGAGCCTGTCGCAAATGCGACATTTTGGCTCGCAAATGCGATACTGGGACTTTCGCAAATGCCACACTCTTGGTCGCAAATGCGAAGTCCCTCCCTTTGCCCAGTGTTCGCAAATTCGAACTTGCCTTCGCAATTCCCACATCAGGTTGGGGTTCGCAAATCCCATATCTACAACCTGCATATTTTACACTTAGCCGAATTTTGAACCATTTTCAACATTCTTTCAACACACAAACTTCTTGGGTCAATTTTTTCAAGAACAAGTTTTCTTCCAAATCAATTGTAAGTTAGTTTTTACTCATTCCGTTCAATCATTAACATCATTTAACATGTTTTCAACTTAGAATCAAAGATTTCCATGGGAGAATTGGGGGTTTTGGGTAGAACTTAGGTTTTTCTAAAAATTAGGGATTTGGACCTCAATTTGAGGTCTGATTTCAAAATGAATCATATATTTGGGTTCATGGGAGAATGAGTAGCCGGGTTTTTGTTCGAACCTCGGGTTTTGACCACGTGGGCCCAGGGGCGATTTTGGAATTTTTGGGCAAAACTTTGTAAAAATCATTTTTTATGCATTCAAATTGATTCATTTAGCGTTTATTGATGTGATTAAGTAACTTGTGACTAGATTCGAGCGGATTGGTGGTGGAATCGAGGGGTAAAGCTATAATAGAGACTTGAGTTGAATTGAAAGCATCGAGGTAAGTGTTCGGTTTAACCTTAGCTTGAGGGATTAGGAGTTGAGTCATATTTGCTACTTGTTTCTTGTTGAGTACGACGTATAGGCATGCTGACGAGTATCTATACGTTGTTGTCGAGCATGACCGTGAGTCTTAAATTGATACTTGTTGTATTCTTGAATGATACTATGGTTGCAATAGTGAGTAAATCCGTGGTATTGCGCAAAGACTTAGTTTTTTTTTAGTGAAAGTTACTTATGAGTTAGAAATGGTGATAATTGAGATTATTAGGAATTGAGTTGAGACTGGTTATAGCTGATTCTCCCTTGCGGGGACGTATATACTTGTACCGTTGAGTTCCCTTGGCAGGATAGTATGTTTTGAGCGGGTTGCACGCTGCAACATTTTTATTACTATTTATATATGGATCGGGTTGCACACCACAACAGATATTATATTGGATCGGGTTGCACGCCGCAACAGATATTATATTGGATCGGGTTGCACGCCGCAACAGCTATATATGTGGATCGGGTTGCACGCCGCAACAACATTAATTGATAAGGGATCGGGTCACGCGCTGCAATAGTAGTGTTATTGTGTTGTTGTAGATGTTATATATTCTTTCATATATCTATTTGGTTTCTTCTAGGTTGATATTGTTTCCCCATAGCATGTACCCCCACCCTTTTAAACTGCTTATTACCTGTTTATTCTTCCGCCATATATTATATAACTGCACAGGTTTATCTGGAGTCTAGTTCTAGCCTCGTCACTACCTCGCCGGGGTTAGGCCAGATACTTACCAGTACATGGGGTCAGTTGTGCTGATACTACACTCTGTGCTCTTTTGCACAGATCTAGGTGTTAGAAAGCACCTGCAGTAGCGCAGGGGTTAGCCTTTAGTCCAGCGAGACATCGAGGTAGCCTTGCAGGAGTCCGTAGGCCCGGCGTCTCTTCTATCTTTATTTCAGTCTGTTATCTTATATATTTCGAGACAAACGGTTATATTTTCTTCAAACGGTTGTATTTAGTACTCTTAGTAGTTTGTGAGTATGTGACACCAGTTCTTGGGTAGAGGTTTATGTTGATTTTTACGCATTGTTGTTCAGATTCTTTAATTTAAGACTTCTACTTATTTACTTTACTCCACTATTTTCATGATATTACCGATAATTGTTAAAGGAAGTAAATTAGTAAATAAAAAAGGTAGTTAAGGGTTAGCTTGCCTAGCTCTCATCAGTAGGCGCCATCACGACTCCCGAGGGTGGGAAAATCCTGGTCATGACAATTTCTCTGGTCATTTTTGTTGGTATATGGTATTGGAGGAGGCTCTTGTTATAGAGGAGATGCTGGTCAAATTTACATAAATGAGCTACTAGCTTAGGTTACAGACTTAGCCTTTACTCGGCGCTGATTTTGAATATCCTTATGCTATGGTAGACTGAGTTAGGTTGTTTGAAGAGTTGCTTGGAAGCTATTAAGAACTCAATTCAGTTAAGTTATGTTAAGGCTAAACCTCTCCTTCATTTTGGTATGATCCATTAACTACATGTGTTTGATAATGAGACATAAAGAGAAGTTATTATTACTGAATTTATGTTTATTTTTCTAGTCTCATAAGTTACAGAAATCTCCCTTATCATGACTTCATATTCAGTTTAGTTTTGTCTTCTTTTAGACCAGAGAGCATAGAGTCTATATATATATTCACCATCATCGAACTATAATCAAAGGGCACGCCCCTATTGGAAAACCTCTTATTAGGTGGTGAGTTATATACCGAGCCTACTGTGGCCGAGTGCCTATGAGTGAGCCCAGAATGGCCGAGATATAGAGCTTAGTATGGCCGAGCACCTATGAGCGAGCCTACTACGGCAGGGTAGTTGCATATACCGAGCCATATATGCCCGGACATCTATTTTACTTACTATTTGAGAGAGTTGAGTCAGTATCAGTAGATAAGCATATCTTGAGATTATCTTTGAGACTTTGACTCTCAGTTACTTTCAGTTATTATATTATCAGTTTAGTTTCAACTTTCAGTTATTCTGTTGCCTTACATACTCGGTATATTATTTTGTACTAACGTCCCTTTTGTTAGGGACGCTACATTTCATGCCTGCAGGTCCTTATTGATAGTTGGATAGAATCTCCTAGCAGACAGAGTCAAACATCAGCTTGGTTGGTAAGCTCCACTTTCTTAGAGTTACCAGGTCTAGACCTTAGAGTCCATTTTATATATACAGGTTTGATGAGTAGGTTGAGGCCCTGTCCCGATCATGGTATAGTTCAGTCATCTCTAGAGGATTGTAGACGAGTCTTGTATATCAGTAGATGTTCATGGTGGCTTCGTCGGCCTACATAGTTATATATATCAGCTTTTGGGGTATGCTTACCCCACAGATGTGAGAGGCGTTATTTTCAAACGACTCAGAATATAACCTCATCAGTCTAAGTTGAGGGTTACCCTTCTAGAGTTTATAGTTACATAGTGGTACGCTTGGGCCGAGTATGGCACCGGGTGCCGGCCATGCCTTTTCAGGTTTGGGGCGTGACCTATCTAAACCTTATAATTTTGGCGCAAAGTATAAATTTATGTGTAAAAGGCTTTTATATATTTGAATTGTTAACTATTGTAGTTTGTAGCACTTTTTATGTAGTTTCTAAGTATGTAAATATTATTTCAAAAAGCTAAAGAATCTATGTCCAAATTCACACTGAAAATTAGTCAATTTAGCCCTCGTACTCCAAAAAGGTTCAAACAAATTGAAACACGGGGAGTAACAAATAACACGTCCAAACCTACAATTTTAGTAGTATAATAGGTTCAATGTTAAATACCTTAAAGATTGAACCCATAGAGTTTAAATCATTGATTCTGCAGTCCTAACTCAGTATAACTCTGATTATTGATTAATTGCAGGGAAGAAAGTTGTGAAGCCGTCAAAGGAGATGGATATTTTTATTAGAGGTTGAGTTCTGATTTCATTCTATATATATATATAAATATATATGTGTGTGTGTGTGTATGTGTGTGTGTGTGCACACACTTCTTCTTCTCGAGCCGAGGGTCTTTCAGAAATAGTCTCTCTGCCTCCTGGGATAGAGGTAAGGCTTGCTACACATTACCCTCCCCAGACCTCACTTGTGAGATTCCATTGGATTGTTGTTGTTGTTGTTATTTTTGTTGTGTGCACACACAAAAAGCCAACTTATCCTATATTTGTAGGCAATGGAAATTCACTTCGAAGAGAAAATATTTAAGGATATTCTAATCAGGTTACTCGTGCGATCTCTTCTTCATTTTAAATGTGTTTCAAAATTTTGGGATACATCAATCTCCGATCCTTACTTTAAGATGAAGTATCTCAGTCATACTAAGAATAACTTTAATGCCCAAAAACTTCTTGTTTGCCAACGACGATTTGCTGAGGATTCTAACTCCAACTTCTATTCTATGTTTACCTTCTATTCTTCTTCTTTATCGACTATTCAACTTATTGAGGGTGTAAGAAAATTTGATTGCCCTTCAAACTGTAAATCATTTGGTGTGACCAAAATTTATTCTTCTTGTGGTGGATTGGTTCTTCTTAGAATTGTTAGTGGAATTGATAAACAACTTTTGCTGTGGAACCCTTCGACAAGAGAATCAATAGTACTTCCCCCATTCGGATTTACTACATCATACTACTTTTGGATTGGCATATGAAGCAACTAGTGATGACTATAAGATCCTTAATTTGGGATCACCGGTTGAAATTCTTGCGCTAAAAAGTGGTTCCTGGAGAACAATTCGTAAAATTTGAACTCGCATATGCCCTAGAACAGGATATAAAATGGAGATTCGTCCATGTTTCAATGTGGATTTTGCTATGGATCCTGTGATATTTGTACATAGAGCATTTCATTGGCTTGGTGGTTCACATAATTATTATTTGGTTTCATTTAGTATTTCAAGTGAGATGTACATGAATATATCGTTGCCAGAGCGAATGTACAAAATTGACAACATGCAGAGTTCCGATTATGGTATTTCAGTATTGGGAGGAATGCTTTGCTTCTATTCTACTCATAATAATCATCAAGGGTCGGGTATTTTTAAGTTGTGGGTAATAAAAGATTATGGCGTCAAGGTATCTTGGACTAAAAAATTTTACGATACGAGATGCAGATCTTTATTTAGCTAAACTGATATATAGGTATGCGGATTGTGAAGTAATATTACATTGTAGATATAAGGAAAGTGGTCGTGATGTATTTAGGACATTCAAAAGACCATTTGGATTATGGCTTCAATGTCACTTCCAGAAAGGAATTGTTTATACATAAAGTTTGATCTCTCCGAAATTACTTATTTAATATTAGCTTACATATGATGGAGACGGTTTGTTTGTTGGGAAATTATATAAGAACTTCTTGTTTTGATAAGTTTATCTATTACACGCAAATTTTTGTTTCTGAATTGTATTTACCTATTATTTCTTTTCTAATTCTATATACTAATTGCTACAACTATTGCATTGTGTATTCTTAAGTGAACTATCTTGATTGATAGTTAATAATCAGAACTAATTAATTGCTTTGTTTATCCAGTGTTTTCCCATTCTTATATGCAAGAATAATTTTCTTTTGAAAATGATTGTTATAACATAAAAATTGCTATGCAATTTCTAGCTTATACTCTAAAAATAAAGAATGTTATAATTTTATTCATAGCCAAAAACTCTCAACTATGACTGTTATAAGTTTCTTGTTTTATTGCTAACTCAATACCACAAATTATATATTTTTTTTTTTACTTTTGCTAAAAAGGTTTGACATTATAAGTCACGGGTTCAAGTTGTGAAAATAGCTACTAATGCCTATGTTAAAATATGCTATTTACATAACACATTTTAGTGTGAGGCCCTCTTCCCGAAACCTACGTGAATATGGGTGAAATTCAAAATAGCCAGATTTGCAAGTGGTCATTCACAAATAGCCCCAGTTTCAAAAGTAATTAAAATTTAGTCACTTTTTATGTAAAGATAAATATGAACCAAAGCACTGTTCAAAATCCGAAAAATACTCTAGTATAATGTACTGGAACTCTAGTATAATATACCGGGGTTCCAGTATAATATATCGGTCCAACATAATATGCTTGAAGTTCATACACATGTGCTCGAATCTCCAGTATAATATATTGGAAGAAAAAACTTTCCACGTGTTGGAGTTCCAGCATAATATGCTGGAAGCTCATACACAAGTACACCGATCTCCAGTATATTATGCTAGAACCTTCCATGTTGCAGCAAAATAGTGGCTATTTTTTAATGACTTTGCAAATGCTAACTATTTTTCAATGACCAATCCAAAAACTTGCTAGCCCGTACTATTTTTACCGTGAATGCGAATACCTTATACATCGGGATGCCATTTCATTGAGAAGGTTTGACACTCGTACACTCAACTCTTTCATTCTTTTTGAGAGGGGGCGTTGATGTTTTGCTTAAAGTATATATATTTTTATGTATATCGCCTCATATTTTATTCTTGTTTCGTGAATTTGGGATGTTAAATGCTATGAATTTTATTAATTTGAAGTGTTTTTACTTGTAGGAATGAATCGGGAGCAAGTGGGGGCAAAACGTGCAAGAATTAAAGCTAAAACAGACAAAATCAGAAAAGAAGCCAGTTTGGGTGCCACAGGCAGCACCTGGCGCCACCTGTGGCACAAAAAACAGTATGAAATATTTTTGGGTGCTATGGAGGGCTCCTAGCACCGGGCTGGGCGCCGGTTACGTGAAGTTAGCCTATTTTGCCCGAGACTCATTTTGGTCGGCCCTAAACCTATCCAACACGTATAAAAGCCATCCAAAAACCTATTTTGAAGGGGGGAGACGCATTTTAGAGCAAAAAATACACGCTAGAAACATTGAGGAGCAAGAACAACTCGGAATTCTTCATCTTTTCCAGTATTTTCAATTAATCAAAACTTATGCAATTGTTTGATTACATCATGATTGGCTAAACACCCATAGTTCTGGGGTTGTGATTTAGCCATGACTATTATTGTTTGATATTAACTTAACCTTGATTATAATTCACCAACATATGGTTGTTTCTTCAATTCTATGTTTAATTGCTTAATTGTCTGGCCAGCAGTTAAGTTCTATTTGCTATCTATGCTATGCTTGAAAAAGCCGTGTTTAGATTAGAGAAGAATTGAAGAGAGCATGATCATAACCCTTAGGGGGAGCGGATTTGTGGTTAGGATAGGAATATACCTAGTCACCGTGCTTAATTAAATATCATGATCTTAATGAGTTCTGAATAGATTAATTTCATCGGAATATAGGCATTAATCTATTGAGAATATGGGAGTAGTACTTCGGGAGAAGGCTATCAGAGAATTTATCGATTAATTAGCAATCATGAGTGAATTATATGAAAGGGAGAGTTAATTAGAACACAATATGATTGGTGAATCGATCACAACCATGGAGTACTCATCTCTCTTGAATACACAACAATCAACTTGTCCTATTATTTAGAATCATAGTATATTACAATCATATTATCGGACTTTAGTTTTAACTGGATTGAATAACAATTTTAGTGATTTAGTGAGTAGTTTACACAAGTCCCTGTGGGTTCGACACCCAACTTATCATTATATTACTTGTAGATCACGTATACTTGCATGTGCATTTGGGAGCAACAAGTTTTTGGCGCTATTGCCGGGGACTTGAATATTACCTACTTGCTAGTTTTTGCTTTAATTGTTTATTTCATCGAGTCTAACGTTACTTGATTGTTGCTCAGATCTCAGGAACTTTGATTGAATGTGTAGGGTCAGAAGCTAGGACCGACTTCAAGGCTTTGATCCTGAACCTGAGAGAACATTTCACAGGAGGTTGAGGGAAGCAAGAGACACAAATAATATTCAAGCACTTGTTCAATTTCCTGTGGACATGGCAGAGGAGAAACCCATTGTTGTTCAGGAGGTGGCGATGCCAAGCATTGCTAATGTCACCTCCAGTATAGTGAAGCCTAGGATCACTGGGAACTTTGAGCTGAAACAAAGCATGATCCAGCTGCTTCATGCAAACGGGCAATTTATGGGTCTTCCGCACGAGGATCCACATCAGCATATTCTGAACTTCTTGGAGATTAGTAATACTTATATCACTAATGGGGTCACTCCAGACTATGTGAGGCTCACACTTTTTCCATTCTCTCTGTTGGTCGAGGCTAAGCGATGGCTAAAGGCAGAACTAGCTAATTCCATTACAACATCGAATGATTTGGCGAGAAAATTTCTGTCAAGGTTCTTCCCTTCAGGCAAAACTGCAAAGATTAGAAGTGAGATAGTTGCCTTCAAACAGAAAGCGAGAGAATCTTTATACTCAACTTGGGAAAGGTTCAAGGGACTACTCAGAGACTGTTCTCATCACAATCAGACGAATGAAGTATTAGCTCACACTTTCATAGAAGAGATACATTCTGAAACAAAGATCGTGGTAGATGCTGCAGCTGGGGGTCAAGTGTTGGAGAAAAGCTTTGACGAGATATATGCATTATTGAACAAATTCTCCAAGAGCAATCCAGATTGGCAAGGAGAGATGGGCAGACACACAGTGCAAAAGTCTGTAGGGGTTCTTGAGTTAGATGTCATCTCAGCATTATCAGCGCAGATTTCTACACTAACCAATCAAGTCAATCAGATGAACTTGATTATAAACAAGCAACAGGTACAACAGGTTCAAGCTTTTTGTGAAATATGTGGAGATGGGCACATGAGCGACATATGCCCCGCGAACCCAGAGTCTGTCTGCTTTGTGGGTAATTCATATAGGGGCCAAACAAACCAATTTGGGAACACTTACAATCCCATCTAGAGGAACCACCCAAACTTCTCTTGGGGTGGAAACCAGGGGACTCAGAATCAATACAGGCCTCAAGCACCTCAATAGCAGTATATCATGTTGAACAACAAACGAGTCTTACAAGTCACCATGAAGACATGTTAAAAAAAGTGATGGCTGAACAGCAAGCTCTCTCTCAGAAAGTGATGGCTGAACAGCAAGCCCTCGCCACAACAGTGAGAAATTTGGAGCGTCAAATGGGACATCTTGCTAGTGCTCAAAACACTGGACCAGCTGGAGCTTTTCCTAGTGACACTGAAGCAATTCCTAGGGCGGCCCTTAATGCCATGTCGTTGAGGAATGAGAGACAACTAGAAGAAGTTTAGTCTAAAAAAAGGAAACATGTGACTTTTAATGAGAGGCCAGCCACTATAGAATCAACATCAGAGAAAGCCAAGGAGCTAGAGAAGCCAGCTGGAGAGGCGGTGGCTGAGCAACCCCCACAATTGGTTGTAAGGCCACCACCTCCATTCCCTCAAAGATTGCATAAATTAAGAGATAATGCCGCGTATAAAAAGTTTCTTGATATCTTGAAGCAGGTGCAAATTAATATTCTATTGGTTGACATCTTACAAGAAGTACCCCAAATATCCAAAGTACATCAAAGACATTGTGGCAAATAAAAAAAGGCTAACCGAGTTCAAGAATGTGGCACTCACTGAGGAGTGCAGTTCTAGAATTCAAGGTAAGTTACCTCAGAAATTCAAGGATCCAGGTAGTTTCACTATCCAAATCTCGATTGGTAAACATGCTGTTGGGCGAGCTTTATGTGATCTTGGAGCGAGCATCAATTTGATGCCACTATCTGTGTTCGGATAGTTGGGGTTGGGTGAACCACGCCCAACAACTGTTATCTTACAGTTAGTTGATCTCTCCCTTGCTCATCTTGAGGGAGTGATTGAAGATGTGCTAGTTTAAGTGGGTTCTTTCATATTCCCTGCTGATTTCATTATCCTGGATTATGAGCCTGATCAGGAAGTCCCATTTATTTTGGGGCATCCATTCATAGCCACGGGTCGAGCTATTATTGATGTCTGCGAAGGAAAGATGACAATGAGAGTAGGTGACCAAGTGCAGGTATTCAATTTTTATAGAGCACTCAAGTTACCGGCCCATTATGAAGAGTTATCCATGGTCTCTAAAGTGGAAAGTGATGCCACATCATTAGTACCCTATATGAGCCCTGCAAATCTTGTTGAACGAGTATTGATTGGGGATGTAGAAAATAGTGAAGATGAAAGGATAGGAGAAATTGGGAAAGTGTTGGATATGTCATGCAGTTATGTACGTGGGGTTAGAAAATTTGAAGAGTTGGACAGGCCTGTCACTCTGACTTTCCCCAGGCCATCTATTGAAGAAGCTCCGAAGCTAGAACTCAAGCCACTTCCAGCACATCTGCGCTATGCTTATTTGGGGAACTCCGAGACACTGCCCGTGATTATTTCATCCAGCTTGACCAGCACTCAAGAATAAAAATTGCTCAGAGTCCTCCGCGAGCATAAAATGGCCATTGGGTGGACTATAGCTGACATCAAGGGTATTAGTCCATCGTTTTGCAAGCATAAAATCTTTTTAGAGGACGGACACTGCCTCAGTGTAGAGCAGCAAAGGAGATTAAATCCCATTATGAAAGAGGTGGTGAAAAAGGAAGTAATCAAGTTTCTCAATGCAGGTATCATTTTTCCTATTTCTGATAGCAACTGGGTAAGCTCGGTTAGAGGAATGGCTGTAGTTGAGAACGAGAAGAATGAGCTAATCCCCACTCGCACTGTTATGGGATGGAGAATCTACATTGATTATAGAAGGCGCAATAAGGAAACTCGCAAAGATCACTTCCCATTCCTATTCATCGACCAAACGCTAGACAGGTTAGCCAGGCATGAATATTACTGCTTCCTTGATGGTTATTTAGGATACAACATATTTTCATATGCCCAGAGGATCAGGAGAAGACTACTTATACTTGTCCTTTTGGCACTTTTGCCTTCATGCAAATGTCGTTTGGTCTTTGTAATGCACCAGCCACTTTCCAAAGGTGTATAATGGCTATTTTCACCGACATGGTGGAAAAATTCGTGGAAGTGTTTATGGATGATTTTTCAATTTTTGGGTCTTCTTATGATGATTGCTTGAGGAATTTAAGCAAGGTGCTAGCCCGTTGTGAAGAAACAAATCTGGTACCAAATCGGGAAAAGTGTCATTTTATGGTACAAAAAGGCATCGTGTTGGGTCACAGTGTATCTAGGAGCGACATTGAAGTTGATAAAGCAAAGGTGGAGGCGGTTGAAAAATTACCTCCACTTATTTCAGTGAAGGGTGTCCAAAGTTTCTTGGGACATGCAGGTTTCTATCGGCGCTTTATTAAAAAAATTTCAAAAATTGCTACTCCTTTGTGCAAACTGCTAGAAAAAGATAAAACTTTCAACTTTGATGATGCTTGTCTCAACGCATTTGAGGAACTTAAAAAGAACTTGGTGACTTCTCCCATTATTGTGGCACCTGATTGATCTTTACCATTTGAACTTATGTGTGATGCGAGTGACCTTGCTATTGGGGCAGTGCTAGGCCAGAGGAAGGACAAGGTGTTTTATTCCATCTACTATACGAGTAAGACTCTTGATGATGCACAACTGAATTACACCACCACTGAGAAGGAGTTGTTAGCTGTTGTGTGGGCCTTTGAGAAATTCCGGGCATACTTGGTGGGAATGAAAGTCATAGTCCGTACGCATCATGCAGCAATTAGGTATTTGTTTACAAAAAAATAATCTAAGGCTAGATTGATGCGCTGGGTTTTATTGCTGCAGGAATTTGATATAGAAATACGAGATCAAAAGGGGATAGAGAACCAAGTAGCAGACCATCTATCAAGGTTGGAAAATCACGATCACGTGGAGGAGGGTGGCCAAATCAAAGAAGTATTTCCTGATGAGAAACTTTTTGCTATAACCCAAGACCCTCTCCCATGGTACACAGACTATGTGAATTATCTTATGAGTGGGGTACTTCCTTCCAAAATCCAATCTGAAGCTAGAAAGAGGTTTTTACATGATGTGAACTTCAACTACTGGGATGAGCCCTATTTGTGCAAGCAATGTGCTGATCAGTTGATGAGGAGATGCATTCCTAAAAAATAGGTAGAATTAGTGTTGTATGATTTTCACGCTTTACCTTATGGGGGCCATCATGGAGGAGATAGAATAGCTTCAAAGATGCTACAATCCTGTCTCTTTTGGCCGCTTTATTCAGGGATTCCCATGCATTCGTTAAGAAGTGTGACAAATGTCAGCGAACAGGAACAATCATAAGGAAGCATGAGATGCCTTTAAATAATATCCTAGAAGTTGAGCTTTTTGATGTGCGGGGGATAGATTTTATGGGGCTATTCCCACCATCCAGAGGAAATAAATACATTTTGCTAGCCGTTGACTACGTGTCAAAATGGGTGGAGGCAATTGCTTTGCCAATGAATGATGCCATGGTGTTAGCTGCTTTTGTGAAAAAGAACATATTCTTGAGATTTAGGACTCCACGTGCCTTAATCAGTGATGAAGGGACTCATTTTTGCAATCGATTGTTGAATAACCTGCTAGCTAAATATGGAGTTTGCCATAGAGTTGCTACAGCATATCATTCGCAGACAAGTGGGCAAGCTGAGGTGTCAAACAGAGAAATCAAGCAAATATTAGAGAAGACTGTGAGTATGAATAGGAAGGATTTGGCTGCAAAGTTGGATGATGCCCTATGGGCATATAGGACCGCATATAAAACGTCAATTGGAGAGTCCCCTTACAAGCTGGTTTATGGGAAGGCATGCCACTTGCCCGTTGAGCTTGAACACAAGGCATACCGGGCTGTTAAGAAGCTAAAAATGGACCTTGAATCCGAAGGTGAGAAAAGACTTATGCATTTGAAAGAGTTGGACGAGTTCAGGCTGCACTCGTATGAAAATGCTAATCTATATAAAGAAAAGACAAAAAGATGGCATGACAAGCATATGAAGCCGCGTCACTTTGAGCCAGGTATTATTATTATTCAATTCTAGACTACGGCTGTTCTGTGGGAAGCTAAAGTCGAGATGGTCAGGTCCTTTTGAGGTGGTGAGAGTCACTCCTTAAGGTGCAATCGAGCTGCGAGCTTTAAATGGTGAGAGGAAATTCTTGGTGAATGGTCATAGAGTCAAGCAATATTGGGGAGGAATGATTAATCGAGAGAAGACCAAGGTTGTACTCACTGATGAGTAAGAGAGACTCTGCGTTGTGCCGCGACGTTAAATCAGGCGCTTATTGGTAGGCAACCTAATTTTTATTGTTTTCCTAGTTTAACATCTTAATTTTTCTTTTAGAATAGGTAGAGTATTGCATTTTATTTATAGGTGTAGAAATTTTAGATGTGATGGTGTAGGACGTGTAAATTGGGTATATATAAGGTTCAAGGGATTGGGATGTTTATTCAAAAAAAAATAGCCTAAATAGCGCCCAGGCCAGCGCCGCCTGAATAGCGCCCAAGCCAGCGCCCAGCGCTGCCTGGGGTACCAAAACCAGTACGCAATTAAATCCCAGCGCCAGGCGCCGAGCTGGGGGCTGCCAGGTAAGTTTCTCTATTTTTTTTATTTTTCGTTTTTATTATATTCTAACCCATATCCATTTAACCCAACCCAAATACCCATTTACACTAATACTAACACCCATATCCCTTTCCAAACCTACCCAAACACAAACAAAAACCCAAAATTTTAAAACCTAAGGAAGCCAAAAACGCTACTGCTCCTGTCGGCTTCTTCTTCTTCTTTACAAAAGTTTTCTTCAAAATTTTCTCTTCCTCTCTTGCACTCCTTTACCAGGTATCTCTTTTTCTTCTCATCTATTTTTTGTGTGTTTTAACTAGTAGATAACAAATAATCCCATTCTCAAGAGCCCTAATTCCCCATAGTTTCCCCCATATAGTTCTTATGAAAATTTTATGGTGGGTGATTTGTTTTGGTCAAAAATTGTATGTTTAATGCGTATATGGAGTAGTAAACTAGAATTCCCTCTACTTCATTGAAAATTGGGAGGGCCACCATGTTCCACCATTGTTGAATTCTAAGAACACACCTCATGCCCACATTGTGTTTGTTTAAATGCTTGAAAGAGGATTTTTGGTGCATCGGTGAAGTTTGAGTAACCGGATGAAAATGTGTATGTAGTTGGGCTAAGTGTGGGTTGTGTAAGGATACTTTTACATGCTAGGGGATGTGGTTTTGATGAAGAACATGTTCTTACACCATTGAGCTTATATGTTGTATGTTGTAGAATCTTGTAAGTTAGCCTAATTTGGTATTGTCTAGTAGTTGTGAAAGGTGCATATCATATGACTTTTGCTTACCTTATTGTCAATTCACGTTGCCATGATCAATCACTATTGTGCAGCATGGGGAAGTCGAGTACCCATAGCACTAAGGTGCAACACTTGTACATTGTGCCTTCGGTTTTAAGTGTGGGGTCATTTCATGACTTTCACGACAACCTTAGGCATATTTCTTGAACCATTATCACATTCATATTTCATAGTGTTTTAGTATACTATGGCTCGTGATAGCGCTAGCAAAGGCAAAGGCATTGGATGGTCCTCCATCACTTCTCCCATGCCCAAAAAGTGTAAGCAATGTGAAAGCTCTTCACGGTAGCCCAAAGGCAAGCAGGTCGCTGACGGATCTCAGCCCATGCCAACGAGGAGGCCTCATTTGGATTTGGTCCATGATGAGGCTATTGCTTGGCATAGGGAATTTGTGCCGTCTAGTCGGTACATTTCTAAGATGGGGATTAACATTGAAGACTTAGGGAGGAAATTCCCGGAGATACTTGACAGGCTGCAAGCTCCAAAGATGGACAAGTTCTTGGAATGCCTGGGGCATGCCAACCTGAGCATGGTTCGGGAGTTGTATGCTAACTGGAATTACAAACGGTGCACTGCACGTGTAAGAGGAAAAGATGTGCCGCTGGGCAGTGAGTCTTTATGTAAATATTTGGGGGTTGAGAATGTCGACCCAAGGAGACTCCAATGCTTGATCAAAAGGATAAATATAAGCTCATACGCACACTCTTTGTGGAGTAGAGTCCAATGCAAAGTGGATACGGAAGTAGGGCACCACCACACACCTCTTTATGGTTCGCTCAAACTTCAACAACGCTGCCAAGGTGTGGCAGAACTTTGTGCAGGTGAGACTAATGCCGGCTGAGCACAACAGTGACTGCACTCGAGCTAGAGTGTGTCTCATCTTCTCCTTAATGATTGGCCGACCAGTTAAAGTTGCTGAGATCATGCTCAATGAGATGGAGCGCACGAGGTTTGGGAAACAGACTCGGAGGTTCTTCTTTGGCAATCTACTTACTCAGTATATGCTATATCGAGAGGTGCCGGAGTACCCTGGACATGACTAGGTGGTGGAGGCGTCGGCTGGGCTTATGCACATCACATCTGTGGTGGAGACAACATCCAAACTCACCCCCGCTGCCCGAATGGAGCAAGAGGAAAACTTCAACAGGTACATTTATAATCAGTTAAACCTACTCATGAGCGGGGCTGGCATTACAGATGTGGAGCGCATGCATTTGTGCGATGACTTGTCCAGCGCGTCAAAGGAGATGTTGGGGATTGCACCTGATAGCCCCGTTCACTCGTCTGAGGACATCAACTCTGCGAAAGGCTTAAATACTGAGGACGAGGATGGCAATGGTGCTACAGGGCCCATGACTTTGGTGCCTTTCAGACCGGATGATGATTACCCCAGCACTTCTGGGGGAGTGGACTCTGATTGACAGGGAGTTTTTCTTTTCACCCTACTCTGTTCTTCATTTTTTACTTACATTGAGGACTATGCATAGTTCAAGTGTGGGCTAGGAGGAATACTACCTATGCTGTATTTGTATATTTTGTATTAACTATTCTGCTTTGTTTCTTTTATTAGTTCTAGTTTAGTTAGTCTAGTTTAGTATTAGTTGCTTTAATGGAAAGAAAAAAAATTGAAAAAGCTTGGACTTCTCCCGATGATGGATCTTTTGGACAATTTTCTTGAGGGATAAAATTTTGATTTAAAAACACCAAAAAGATTTTTGTCTTTATTTTGTTTTAATTTTTTTAGAATAGCTAGGTAGTATTCCTTGGTTTTTCTTTAGGCACCGGTTCTTTTCCAAGAAAGTAGCTCGAACCGGGCATTTTAATTTCTTTGTAGGAGTAGTTTAGGAAGATACTCATTGACATGGGTGATGTTGGCACATCAGGCTATGACATATATTCTGTTTTCCCGTTTACTTGGTTTGAATTGTGAAGCCTAAGTAAAGTAAATAGCCTATTTTGTGATGCCTTTTCTCAGCTTTTTGACTTGTAGGCAGCATAGTGCAATGTTGCTTAATTTTCTCAATTATGTGTGCTTACTTGACTTGAGAGTTGAACAGAATCGTCCTGATTGAGTCATGTGCATAGAGTGTGTGAGGATTCGTGATTTTCTATGCTATCTTGTGTAGTCTAGAACTTGCCCCGTGTGTTAATTGAAGCGAAATTGTAAGTTGTGCTAATCTAGGAGATGATGTAGGCATTTTTCTTGCTTGATCATGGATGTGCTTTTCACATAAAAATAAAATTTTCCGTTGCTAGTCCTTTGAGCCTAAAGGACCTTTTCTTTGGCACCCACATTACAAGTCATACCCCTATTTTGTTCTTAATTTGATATTGATTGAACCTTTACTTCCTAAGGTACTTAGTCGCTAAAAGAAGTAAGGTTAGATATTGGGGAGTAGCTTTTGAGTGGAACCATAGAAGGTCCCGTTGATGCACTAAAGTTGAAATTAAAGGTCACTAGCCGATGAACGTTATTGTATGGAGTGTGTGGAAAAAAAAAGAGAAAGAAAAATTCAAAGAAAAAAATATGATAGTAAAAGTATGTAGAAACATAAAACACCTCCAATTCTTATTGATTTGTGCTAGTGAAAAATAGAGAAGTGCTTAATTGAAAAGAGGGCTATGTTATGTAGCAAGTGAATTGGTTGAGAAGAATATGTGCTTGAATTGTAAATATAGTGTATTAAAGTGCATAGGAGGGTTAGCCACTATTCCTAAATATATCCTACTCGTCCCTTAGCCTGCATTACAACCTTAAAAGTCCTAATTGATCCTAGATTTGGCTAGCTTAAATTAGTAGAGATATACACTACGGGCAAGCTTATGGTACAACCACTGGATGCATATGAATTCTTTGTGAGAGTGAGCAAGCTTTGTTCAATTGTGTGATGTCCTTAATCTATATTCAAAAGTATATTTGAATGTGTGGACCAATTTATACTCACTCTTTTGTTGTTGGTCAGGGCACATAATTTCATGAAGGATTGGTAATGTTGTAAACTTTCTTTTTAGGTAAGTGAATGTATTGAGGGTTCTTAGTGGTTGCAAGTCGATTGTTGAGGTTGGGTGGTGACGAATAGGTTATTGGAATTTATTGAATTGAAATACTATACTTGGGTATGCTTAAACAGGAAGAATGTGAATTTTTGTGTGTTCATACTTGTATGCCGATATTGATCGTGGTCAAGGGTATAGTGTGTGGTTAAAATTTAGGGTGTTTCTCTATGATTAAAATTTTATACGTAGTTGGGGGTTCATTAGATTGTCCAATTGCTCGAGGACGAGCAAGATTCTAAGTGTGGGGTGTTGATGTTTGGCTTAAAGTATATATATTTTTACGTATATCGCCTTATATTTTATTCTTGTTTCGTGAATTTGGGATGTTAAATGCTATGAATTATATTAATTTGAGGTGTTTTTACTTGTAGGAATGACTCAGGAGCAAGTGGGGGCAAAACATGCAAGAATTGGAGCTAAAATGGACAAAATCAGAAAAGAAGCCAGTCGGGGCGCCACAGGCAGCGCCTGGCGCCACCTGTGGCGCAGAAAACAATATAAAATATTTTTGGGCGCTATGGAGGGCGCCTGGCGCTGGGCTGGGCGCTGGTTACGCGAAGTTGGCCTATTTTTCCCGGGACTCTAAGTCGGCCCTAAACCTATCCAACACGTATAAAAGCCATCCTAAAATCTATTTTGAAGGAGGGGAGACGCACTTTGGAGTAAAAAATACACGCTAGAAACATTGACGAGCAAATACAACTCGAAATTCTTCATCTTTTCCAGTATTTTCAATTAATCAAAACTTATGCAATTGTTTGATTACATCATGAGTGGCTAAACACCCATAGTTCTGGGGTTGTGACTTAGCCATGATTATTGTTGTTTGATATTAACTTAACCCTGATTATAATTCACCAACATATGGTTGTTTCTTCAATTCTGTGTTTAATTGCTTAATTGTCTGGCCAGCAGTTAGGTTCTATTTACTATCTATGTTATGCTTGGGAAATCCATGTTTAGATTAGAGAAGAATTGAAGAGAGCATGATCTTAACCCTTAGGAGGAGCGGATTTGTGGTCAGGATAGGAATATACCTAGTCACCGTGCTTAATTAAATATCGTGATCTTAATGCGTTCTGAATAGATTAATTTCATAGGAATATAGGCGTTAATCTATTGAGAATAGGTGATTAGTACTTCGAGAGAAGGCTATTGTCACGACCCGAATTTTCCACCACCGGGGTCGTGATGGCGCCTACTATCGGAGCTAGGCAAGCCAACTATTTNACCGTATTCAGAGCTGTCTTGAGCTTCTGAAAGCTCTCCTCACACTCGTTTGACCACTGGAACTAAGCACCCTTCTGGGTCAACCTGGTCATCGGGGCTGTTATAGATGAGAATCCTTCCATAAATCGACGATAATAATCGGCTAAACCCAAGAAACTCCGAATCTCAGTAGTTGAAGCTGGTCGAGGCCAATTCTTGACTGCCTCAATCTTCTTCGNAAAGTTTAAAACATATCTCTATCCAGTATCTAGTTTCACCACTCACGGACTACTAAGGCGTACTAAAAATATCAGTCTGAAAGAAAATACACAAGAGTCTGTCTCGATACAAATAAACAAACTGAAATAACATACATGAGACTCCGAGCCCACGGACGTCAGCTAAGCTACCTAAGAGTCTCTGGACTGAAGGTCGGCTCCCGGTCTAGAANTCCGCTGCTGATACTACATGACCCAGAAATGCAATTGAACTCAACCAGAACTCGTACTTTGAGAATTTGGCATACAATTGGCTATCCTTCAGAGTCTGAAGAATCACTCTGAGGTGCTGCTCGTGCTCCTCCTGACTGTAGGAGTACACAAGAATATCATCAATGAAAACTATCACGAACAAGTCCAAATAAGGCCTGAACACTCGGTTCATCAANCCCATAAGCTGCCTCTTGATCTGTACACAAAAAGGCACAGAAGTGTAGCATCAGCACAACCGACCCCATGTGCTGGTAAGTGCCTGGCCTAACCCCGGCGAGGTAGTGACGAGGCTAGACAGGACCTACCACAAACAACCTGTACAGATATATACAATAACAGGAGAATACGCTAATCTAAACAGTTAAAAGGGGAGGGAAGCATGCTGGGGGGTACAACAGTTCAAATATAGAAATCGGCTAACAAGAGTGAAAACTGAGCAGATAATAACTGATAAAGAAATACCGGAAAGCTCAACACACAGAACAATATACTCAGTCCATATTCCCGTTGCGGCGCGCAACCCGATCCTCAACATTTAACACCGTTGCGGCGTGCAACCCGATCCTCGACAATTAATCCGTAGCGGCATGCAACCCGATCCTCAACATTTAGTACCGTTGCGGCGTGCAACCCGATCCTCAATATTTACCAACAAAACTCACCCAACATCATTCGCAACTCAGGTGCGAGGGGAGTAACATCAAAAAAATACAAAAGTCCCAACGAGGGAATATATCTAACAACTCAAAAATCCCGGCAAGGGAGTGTTCAATTTATACCAAAATCCCGGCAAGGGAGTGTTCAATTAATACCAAAATACCAGCAAAGGCGATAATCACAGGACTCCCACTTCTATTACTTAGCTACCAACAACTTTAAGTCGAGCCAATGCTTCAATAATCTATACAAGTTTTCTATTGTCCTCAATCGATCATATCGGTGAACTCAATCAATTTAATCAACAAGTCATACCACATTATTCAATTTGAAGCAATTTAAACCCACGTTCATGCTAGACTCGGGCGCATAGATAACCGTCACCATACCTATACACCGACTCCACATAGCACATAGCAAATGATGTTCTAATCCTATTCCCTCAAGCCAAAGTTAGATCAAACACTTACCTCGGTCCGAAAATAGCAATCAAGACTTTAAGACCGCCTTTCCTCTAGAATCCAACTCCGAAACAACGACATCTAGCCATAATTCAATTCAATAGTGTCAATAAGAGCTCAAAAACATAATCCCATAGTCTAGAAATAGAATTCCCTTCATTCTTCCAAAAATAGTAAAATCCGACACCGGGCCCACATGGTCCAAACTCGAGGCTCGGACCAAATTCCAATCACCCATAACCCCACGAGTTCAAATATATAATTTGTTTTAAGATTCAACCTCAAATTGAGGTTGAATCACCAAAATCCCAAAAGCCCTAGTTCTACCCAAATCCCTTAATTTCTACCTAGAATTCATGCTTTAGGGCTAGGAAGTTAAAGATTAGTGGAGGAAATTAAGAGGAAAAGGAGTTAAGAATACTTACCCAAGAGATTATGGAGAAAAAATGGTTGAAAATCGTTTATGGAGGGTCTTAGGGACGAGCTCGTGTGAGATAATGAGAAGAAACCCGAAGTGAACACTGTTCTGGAATTTAAAAATCACTGAAGAAAATAACACTATGCGTTCGCAACAGGTCACGTTCGCGAAGAAGACTGGGCAGTAGTCATCGCGTTAGCGATTGGAAGTGTGCGAACGCGAAGAAGGAATCTGGGGGGTCCTGTGGGTTTTCTACGCGAACGCATGGGACTACACGCGAACGCAATGGAAGAGCTCAGGGTGCTACGCGAACGCGAGGGCACGGGTCGCTAACGCGAAGAGAAAGGAAGGTTGAGCCTCCCAGGGTCACTTGACTCTACACGAACGCGGAGAAAGGCCGTGAACGCGATGAAGAAAATTGGAGAAGCTCCGCGAACGCGATGAAGAAGACACGAACGCGCTGAAGAACCTGTCTGCAATAGCTGAACTCAATTTTCTGCAATTTTCTAAGTGTGAAAACCACCCCGAACCACCTCTGAATCACACCCGAGCCCTCGGGGCTCCCAACCAAATGCACACACTAACTCAATAACATCCTACGAACTTGCTCGAGTGATCAAATCGCTAAAATAACATCAAAATCAAAGAATCAACCCCCAAACCTCAAAATTTTCATTTCAAAGTTCATAACTTCCAAATTTCCCATTTTTAGTCCGAAACACGTCAAACGACGTCCGTTTTTCAACCAAACATTACAGATAGCGCTTAACGCATATTTAAGACCTGTATCGGGCGTCGAAACAAAAATATGAGCCTGATACCTATATTTTCTAGCTCATTTTCATTTCTATTTTTCCTTAATAATTTCAGAAAACAATTTAACAGAAAAATTCTTTTACCGGCATTCTGGACCTCGGATTTCGACTCCGGGCACATGCCCGAGTCCCATATTTTTCTGCGGACCTCCCGGGACCATCACATCACGGGTCCGGGTCCTTTTACCCAAAATGTTGACCAAAGTCAACTATATCAATATTAATATCATAATTCTTCAAATTTTTCACAAAATTCACATATTTTAGCATAAAAACTTTTCGGCTTCGCGCCCGGACTGTGCACACAAATCGAGGCAACTAAAAATGAGGTTTTCAAGGCCTCAGAAGTGCGGAAAAAGGGAGAAATACGGTGATAACCCTTTGGGTCATCACATTCTCCACTTCTAAAACAACTGTTCGTCCTCGAACGGACAAAAGAAAGAAGTACCTGAGTCAAGAAAATAGATGAGGGTAACGGCTCCGCATATCAGACTCGGACTCCCAGGTCGATGCCTCAGGAGGCTGACCTCTCCACTGAACACGCACTGAAGGAAAACTCTTCGACCTCAACTGTC
>MU776582.1:59607-95424 GCA_026770625.1 Nicotiana glauca
ATGCCAAATAAGCTAAACACCCCTTCTCGACCATGCATCGAACCTTAACATATGAAATAACATTGCGGGTGGCATGTCCTGGGGTCCCTCTCCACTCCAATCAGGGCAAGTCTGGTAAAGGCAAGGTCACGGTCTTGGCGTGACAATCCAAGATCGCATGATATGGGGACAACCAATCCATCCCCAATATAACATCAAAATCAACCATATCTAAGACCTGTACCGGGCGTCAGAACCAAATTATGAGCCCGATACCTATATTTTCTAGCTCATTTTCATTTCTATTTTTTCTTAATAATTTCAAAAAATAATTTAACAGAAAAATTCTTTTACCGGGGTTCTGGACTTCGGATTTCGACTCCGGGCACATGCCCGAGTCCCATATTTTTCTACGGACCTCCTGGGACCATCACATCACGGGTCCGGGTCCGTTTACCCAAAATGTTGACCAAAGTCAACTATATCAAAATTAATATCATAATTCTTCAAATTTTTCACAGAACTCACATATTTTAGCATAAAAACTTTCCGGTTTCGTGCCCGGACAGCGCACGCAAATTGAGGCAACTAAAAATAAGGTTTTCAAGGCCTCAAAAGCGCGGAAAAGGGGAGAAATACGGTGATGACCCTTTGGGTCGTCACAGCTATGAGAGCATTTATCGATTAATTAGCAACCATGAGTGAATTATATGAAAGCAAGAGTTAATTAGAACACAATCCGATTGGTGAATCTATCACAACCCTGGAATACTCGTCTCTACAGAATACACAACAATCAACTCGTTACATAATAATTTAGCTATTATTTAGAATCGTAGTATAGTACAATCATATTATCGGACTTTGGTTTTAGTTGGATTGAATAATAATTTTAGTGATTTAGTGAGTAGTTTACACAAGTCTCTGTGGGTTCAATGCTCAACTTATCATTATATTACTTGTCGACCACGTATACTTGCGTGTGCGTTTGGGAGCAACATGCGTACTACTTGTGTCTTTTTTCTGAACTATACTTATGGCAATTGAATATACAAAATACAAAAATATGTACGTACCTTTTTAAACTTGTACGATCTATAAGATCATCACATTCAAACAGAAATGCATTAAAATTTGAGAAATTTTCATAAAGCACTATCTTTTAGTGCTAATTAGCTATCTATAGATACCATTTGCTATATTACGGATTGTAGATATGTTTTCTGTTGTTATAAAATATATTAGATGTATTTAAGCTACTGTATTCATGAATACAGTAGCAAAAATAGGCGTGAATCAGGGAGGTCCAGCTAATCAGTTGTTATATTCGACTATATTCATGGCGTGAAACATGGGATTACAGCTGGACACATTATTGTATTCGACTATATTCACGACGTGGAACAGGGGATTACACTATTTTTAAATGGAAAGTGAATCAATTAACATAGTAGACTCCTAATATAACTCAATAAACTCAGTTATAATGCACAAATTTTGTATTTCCTTTTATAAAAAAGAATCTCAAACGAAAAATACCCCAAAACATAGCAATCTTAAGAGAAATTATATAATACATCTGAATACATAAATTTTAAAATTGCCTAAGCTCTCAGCGCACGTTATGCTAACGGACGCCGTCTGAGAAGCAGCCATGGCGAAAAAACGAGGTCGACCTAAACGAGAACCACTTGTGACAGTCGGCGAAGCTATCAGTGCAACAGTAATTGCATATACTCTATCTCAAGGATCTATGCAGCAAATAGCAACACCAATCGGACACCAATTTCAGCCTAATTCTCAGAAATTAAGATCACCTAGCAACACTGAGGGATTGGCGAAAAGGATAGATCTCAGTGTTGTGCAGATACATGTGTCTTCATCTTCATGTGAAAGCAACCCAGCAGTAGCTATGGAGTTTACGAAGGAACAAGCAACAACAACTAAGCTGAATGTCAATGGAACAGTAATAGCTGAGCAAAAGGATGAGCTAAAGCCACATGCAACAGCACCGGAGAAAGAGAGAACATGGGCAAACCTATTCGCTGGAAACAAATCTTCAGAAAATGGTATGGTATTGTCATATATTCCACCGAAAATTGTTGATGGAAACATTATGGTTAAAGTAGACGAGGAAGAAATTGAGGAACAGAATAAAAAATGGGAGTGTGCCCTAATTATCTATGTAATTTGGGATACACCAAGGTATAAATTCATGGAGAAGTACATTGCTCATGCTTGGAATAGAGTGAGTATACCAGATTTGTACTTGCATGACGAAGGATACTACATAGCAAAATTTGACACTATAGGGGATCTGAAAGACATTCTCTATGGAGGACCTTATACCATTAATGGTAGACCAACTATATTGAAACAATGGACTCCAGATTTTGACATTAAGGCAGAGTTCCTGATGGAAATTACTTTGTGGATCACTATTCCTAATTCACCTATGACCTACTGGGTAACAAGACATTGAGCAAACTAGCAAGTGCTATTGGGAAACCACTCTTTGCAGATGAATGTACCACTAAGCAGACACGTATTTCGTATGCTAGAATTCTGGTGGAAGCTAATGTGACAAAAACGTTGCCAACAGAATTGACACTACAGGAACCATCGGGGAAAATGATTCAGCTACAGGTGGAGTATGAATAGAAGCCCCAATACTGCATAAATTGCATGAAGATAGAACATGACTGTACCTTGGAGAAGAAAGTGAACAAAGAAGATCATTATAGAGAAAGACAAAAGCAGGGGAAAATTACCACAAGGTGGCAAGTTAAAGGGCAAGGACAACAACAACAAACAGACATAAATAAGGGAGCAAGCAACCGAGTGAGGCAGGAGAATGCAGTCACAAACAATGGAAATGCTGAGAAACCACAGGTAACAAAGGACAAAGGAAAAGCAAAAGAAATGCAGTATGTTGAACAAAGAGAGGAATGGCCAGCTCTGGTTAACAATAGTGGCAGGACACTGGGGAATGCAGCAATAACCATAAAAAATATATTTCAACTATTACAACATGAAGATGGGAAAATGGAGGAAACTAGGCCACCTGATTTGGGAGGTGGAATAATCATACATCAATGACTTAGCTAATATGGAACATTAGGGGATTGAATAAGAGACATAAACAAAAGGAAATAAAGCAGTACATAAAAGAAAAACACTTCAAGTTGGCTGGTTTAGTTGAAACAAAGGTGAAAGAGGACAAAGCAGGGAAGATGATCAATAGAATAGTCCTTAATTGGAATAGGATAACTAATTATGAATATGCTGTGAATGGAAGGGTATGGATTGTATGGGATGAGCATGTATATACAATATAGCCACTAGACACACAGGATCAGTTCATTCACTGTTTGGTAACTGGGAAGCAAAATTTACTATTATCTTACAGTAGTGTATGGCCATAATGATGCAAATCAAAGAACGAATCTATGTGAACACATTAAAAGAATAGCTCAGAATGCTACCGGACCTTGGTTAATTGGTGGAGACTTCAATGCTATCTTATTTGCCCAAGATAGACTCTCTAAAGTGCCTGTGAAAAGTGCAGATATAAAGACTTTGCTGAATTATGTCATGACATTGGTGTTGCAGAATTACCATGGAAAGGGGACTATTTCACATGGACTAACAAGCAGCAAGGCGATGATAGAGTATGGAGTCGGATTGATAGGGTGTTTAGGAATGATATATGGATGATGAATTATAGTCACTTGAGCACTGAGTATGGGAAGCCTTATATCTCAGATCATAGCCCCATGTTCATCAATATAAGGCAACCTCAGAAGCTTACCAAAAGTCCATTCAGATTCTTTAATGTATGGGCAAGTCATCCTGATTTTCAAATGATAATAAGAGAAGAATGGAGCAGCAATAAAGTAACAGGGAATATGAGGAGTATATGGGCCAAGCTCGAGAGAATGAAAAGCAAATTTAGACAACTAAATGAAAATGAGTTCAAAAGAGTAGCTGAGAAGATAGATCAAGCCAGGCAATCCATTTATCATATACAAAGCCAGATGCAAAATAGCTATAGTGATCTGCTGCAAGAACAAGAGAAAGAATAGTTGCAAAAGTTGGAGACATGGTCAATGGTAGAAGAGAAGATATTACAACAAAAGGCAAGAGAAAATTGGATAAAGCTGGGCGATGGCAATAATAAGTTCTTTACTGCAGTAATAAATGAGAGACAACAAAGGAAACAACTTGTTGAGCTACAAACATTGGAAGGAAATATCATATCAAATCATGCAGATATAAAGGAGGAGATTGTATCCTTTTACAAAAGCTTAATGGGTACTAGTGCACATATACTTCCAGCTGTGGACAAGTTGGTAATAAGGAAAGTACCTACTCTAACAAAGCAGCAACAACAAGACTTGATAGTTGAAGTTACTTGTCAAGAGATATATGAAGCTCTGAAAGTGATAGGAAGTGATAAAGCGCCAGGTGTAGATGGGTACAATGTAGAATGTTTTAAGAAAGCATGGCCATTGATCAAAGATGAAGTGTATGTTGCAGTGAAAGAATTTTTCCACACAGGGGTGATGTTCCCAGCAATCAACTGCACTACTAGAACTTTGTTGCCAAAAATCCCTAATCTAGTGACTATTAAAGATTTCAGACCTATAGCTTGTTGCATTGTGTTATGCAAGCTTATCTCCAAAGTCATAGCTGGAAGATTACAAAAGATCATGCCATACATCATATCCGAATCCCAAGCAGGATTCATCCCGGGAAGGAAAATAGCAAATAACATCATACTTACTCATGAGCTAGTTAAGGCCTATAGCAGGAAGCATATATCTCCTAGATGTATGATGAAGGTTGACGTGATGAAAGCATATGACTCCGTTGAATGGGTGTATCTGAAGCAGCTGTTAGAATACCTATGTTTTCCCACAGAATTCAGTAATTGGGTGACAGCTTGTGTATCGTCAGTGAGTTATTCAATCATGATAAATGGGTAACTAACAAAGCCTTTTGAAGCTGCTAAAGGACTCAGACAGGGTGATCCCATATCACCATTTCTATTTGCAATTGCAATGGAATACCTAAGTAGGTTGCTCAAAGGATTGAAACATATTAAGGAATACAGGTATCACCCTAGATGTGGTAAGCTAGATATAACACACCTTAGCTTTGCAGATGATTTAGCGATGTTTGCTAGAGGTGATTGCAAGTCTGTCTCCACTCTACATGCTTGCTTTATGCAGTTCTCTGCTGCATCTGGACTACTTGCTAATCCTAACAAGTGTGCAATTTATTTTGGAAGAGTTGCTCAGGATACTAAATAGGAAATTCTGCAGAAGACTGGATACTCACTTGGGGAGTTACCTTTCAAATATCTAGGCATCCCTCTGGATACAAAGAAGCTAACAACTGTGCAATGGCAACCACTGATTGACAGAATAGTTGCAAGAATTTCCTCTTGGACAGCTAGAAAATTATCTTATATAGGCAGGATACAGTTAGTCCAAACAGTCATCTTTGGTATACAATCTTATTGATCCCAAATATTCATTATACCAGCTAAGGTGATGAGTCTGATAGAATCATATTGCAGAAGCTATATTTGGTCTGGTTCTAATGCAATTATAAAGAGGGCTTTGATATCATGGGATAGAATGTGCTTACTTAAATCTGATTGAGGGTATAATTTGCTGAACATCAGAGTCTGGAATAGAGCTGCTATCAGTAAAGTCTATTGGGATTTGGCAAAGAATAAAGACAAAATTTGGATAAAATGGATCCACACATATTATATAAAAGGCCAAAGCATAATGTAGATGAACATACCCCAACAGGCCAATTGGATGGTGAGGAAGATCATAGAGGCAAGAGAGGTAATACAGCAACTGCCGACAAGCCAACTCAATCAGAGTAGTATCAAGCAGATATATTTAGGCATTTTGGGAACTTATAGCAAGGTGACATGGAGAACCTTCATGTTTCACAATGAAGCTAGACCCAAGGCAAGATTCACTATATGGATGCAATGTCATGGTAGATTGCTGACAGCAGATAGACTTACAAACTGGGGAATTCAAGTAAGTTCAAGATGTTGTTTATGCAATGGAGCAGATGAATCATATGCACATCTATTTGGTGAACGCGGTTTTACTAAAGCATTATGGGAAAGGCTTATGCAATGGCTACGAATCTAGGTGAATCCCAAGCACTCTTATACACAGATGATGGCATGGGTAGTAAAACAAGCTAAGGGGAAGTCATGTGCAGCCAGAGTAATAAAAATGGTATATGCAGAACACGTATATAGGATATGGAGGGAAAGAAACAGTAGAATATTTGATGAGACAAACAAGACTACAGATCAAGTAGCAAGAGAAGTGGCATGTGTTTGCAACATTAGAGCTCAAGGAGGAATGAGGACAAAACTGCAGCACCTTATGTTCTGAAAATAATGTAGTAACTAACCAGCCTCTTGTATAATATTCTTATGTACTGCTCATAGCATAGGATAGACTTAGACTATATGTAAAGATTAAGTGAGTCGAGGATGACTCTACTGATTTGTAATGACCTCTTTAGTGGTTAATGAAAAATATAATTACCAAAAGAAAAGAATACATAAATTATATTAATTAAAACAAATATATAAATACATTTATGGCATATAGCGAGACAGTGAATACAATGAAATACATAGAATGCAGCGAGATACATTGAAATACAATGAAAAAAAGATAGTGAATACAATGAAATACGTGGAATACATCGATATACATTGAATTACAATAGGAAAAAAAAAAGATAATGAATACATTGAAATACATGAAAATACAGCGTGATACGTTGAAAATACATTGAAATATATTAACAGAAGATTAAATTGTTCAGTCCCAAACTCTATTGTCTTTGTTCAAGAACAAACCCTAATTTCCGACGAATCCGCCGTGGAACAAAAACCCCGAATCTCACCAAAAAGGCCCTTCGTATTCAATCAATTAACCTTCTTATTTGATCAAATACGAAGGGCCCTTCGTAACAGAAAATCAAGTTGCTTTTGACCCTTTGTATTCAATCAAGTGCCTTTGTTCCCTGAGTCATCACGAATCCTTTTCACAACACAAATAAAGAATCTGCTATTGCAGCAAATCTCCTCTTTCCCTTTGGGCAAAATTACAACAACCCATTATCCTTTGTCCTCATTTCGCCTTACCTTTTTCATTACATCAATCGCACCATCATTTACCCAATTAAGCTTGCCGGAAAATCAAGAATTGATCGCCGGAAAATCAAGAATCCTCCGCCGGCAAGTAGTTTTCCGGTGAGTATTGGGATGATGGCTTTTGTGTTCAATATATTGAACGCTTATGTACAAGCTAGATAGGTTTCTCATTATGCTGACTTTAATTCCGATGAGTGATTTTGGCCCTCAGTTGTGTTTTCAGAAAATTGGGGAAGGAAATGGCATGTATCAAAATAGAGAGAGAAAGAAAATAGTGTAACTGAATAGCGTAACGGCTTAGGGCTAAGAGCTAATCAAAATTAGATATTTTTCTATAAACATTAAAAGGTATCTATAGAATATAATTTTTTTAAATAATATTTATTTAAAATAAATAAGGTGTTAACCTTTGCTATAGGAGGTAAAAATTCCTTAAAATTTCTAGTTGAACCACAATGGCAGCCATGAATGCAGCTATATACAAGTGGTTTTGCTAAATAATATTTCTTCTATCCCAATTTATTTGATGTACTTTTCTTTTTAATATATCCCAAAAATAATAATATCTTTTTATATTTAAACTATTTAACTCTAAGCTTCTCATATTGTAAATGATTCATAACATATAAACACACACACACACACACACATATATTATATATATATATATATATATATATATATATATATATATATATATATATATATATATATATATATATATATAAAACTTATTTTAGACCACGAGTTTTATAAACAAAATTCTTTCTTTTTAAACTTTATTCTCAATCAAATTGCGGCAACTAGGTGAACAAAACATCTCCAATTTATGCAGGATCCGGATAAGGATCACATCCACTAACACAAATATTAGTGGTTGCTTCTACAATTCGAACTTGTGACCTATAACAACAATAACAACAACAACAAAGACCAAGTGAAATCCCACTAGTGGGGTCTGGGGAGGGTAGTGTGTACGCAGGCCTTACCCCTACCCCGAAGGAGTAGAGAGGTTGTTTCTGAAATATCCTCGGCTCATTAAGACAAAAGGACAAAAGGAGACAATATCAGTAACATCACATAAATAATAGGATAAATATGAAATCCAGAAGAAAGATACAAAGCAAAAGCGAAATAGTATCCCTACCAAACTAGTCGCACAAAATTATGATACAAGGCAACACTCAACTACCTCCTGACCTACAACCTTAATACCCGACCTTCATATGTTCCTATTAAGTATCATGTCCTCGAAAATCTAAAGTTTCAACCTCCACTTGACCTATAAATCATATAAAAATAATTACCTTCAAATTCTCAGTCAAAGTGCATCACATAAAATGGGACGAGAGAGTGCAAGGAGAAGTTTCAATATAATGCAATATATGTAGGCCATGGTTGTTTAAGCTTTTTAAAGAAAATGGTGATTGATGACAAAACACTTGGATTGACCTCAGTGGTTGATCTTCACTTTCGCACAATCAATCCCATCAATCTGCTGTCCCACGTAACTGAGTTTTCTTTTTTCTTATTCAAGCAATAGGTGGACAAAATTTTATTTATCAAGAAATATGATATCAAAAATCATAGACGAGTATTATTGCAGAGAAACGAATGTTAAGATACATATGAAATTTATATAAAATTAAACAGGATTATAAACTATCACATTCTATCGCAAATAGCATAAATTGCTTATAAAAATGTTCTTGAGCTGATTTTAATAAGTACTATGTTTTAAGTGGACTTTCATATACAATAATTCGTAAGTGTAAAACTATGGTTAATACTGTTTGGCCAAAAAGTGTTAAACCTTTTTGTTAAACTAATTAAATAAAATAATAATGAGTAAATTCTAGTTAAATATAATCAGTTCTGTTTGCCCACGTTATATAGTTTTTGCCCGAAATTTCAAGGGCAACGAACTTTTTTTTATAATGTGAATCATAATTAAAAAAAGGAGAAAAGTTATACCTTAATCTTCCCAAAAGTTTCTTGAGACGATACAGTCTTGTGCTGATAACGTGTAATGAAAACAATAAAAGAAGAAGAACAATATAGAAAGAGAGGAAATTCTTATTGTACTAGGATTAATTGCCCAATACAACAACCAAACGACCCCTGAGACATATTAAGCTGGTCCACTCATGTTCACAACTATATACTAAAAATATCTAGAATAAAGAGATCAACAAACAATTTTAATCTCCACCACAAATGGAAAATGTGAAGAATCAATATCAAACACAAACCTCAAATGTTTATATTGTTGCTGAGGAAGTCAAAGTTAAAGTTGAAACTGAATCATCAATAGAAACTAATTCTTCAAAAGAAAGAGAAACAAATGATGAAGAAGTTAACTTCAAACCAAGAAATCACCAGAAATATATAGGTGTTCGAAAACGTCCATGGGGAAAATATGCAGCAGAGATTAGGGATTCGACGAGGAATGGAATTAGGGTTTGGCTTGGAACTTTTGATACTGCTGAAGAAGCTGCTATGACTTATGATCAAGCCGCGTTTTCTATGAGAGGTGCCCAAACTTGTCTGAATTTTCCAGTGGATAAAGTGCGTGAATCGCTACAAAAAATGGAATGTAATAACCTAAAAGATGGATTGTTATCACCAGCTGCAGCCCTAAAAGAGAAACACAAGAAAAGAAATAGTAGAAGTTCAAGAAAGAAGCAAGTTAATATTAAAGAAGAAGAGAATGTGTTGATATTTGAAGATTTAGGTCCTGATCTATTAGATGAACTCTTATCATCTGAGAACTCCTCTTGTTCAAATTATTAATTTCCCCTTCTGTAAGTAATCTACTCCTTGTTCATGGTTTTATTTTATTTTTTTTTTAATTAAATCGAGTCATGATTTTATTGCCACTGGAAGCAAAATACACTTTGTAGAAGGGGTATTTTAGAAACAGCTCCTCTACTCCCTCGGTAGGGGTAAGGTCTGCCTACACACTACCCTTTCCAGATCCTGCTAGTGGAATTTCACTGAATTGTTGTTGTTGTTGTTGCTTCCCTCTTTCAAAAAATGAGCAAACTCACATTCTTTTCATCTTCTTGAATTGAGTCGGGGGTCTTTCAGAAACAACGTCTCTACTCCTCGTGTCCTCGTGGAAGGGATAAGATCTGCGTATATGCTATCCTCCCAACACCCCATTAGAGGATTTTATTTGGTTTTTGTTGTTGTTGCATATTCCAACTTATTGGAACCCTAGATTAGGTTATTCAAGTTTGTAAATGGTGTTCTCTAACTCTCTTTTGAGCTATTTTTCATTGTTCATAGGTGCAGAAATAAAAAACTTAAATACAGATTCGGATTCAGATATTACTGACAATAATCAAATATCACAGATTTTCAGCTAAAAGATTGTGATCTTCAAAAATTAGAAAGTCATTGTCATCTCTTTTGACTTTAGGTTCCCACATTCTATACAGTGCTTCAATCCAATCAAACTAATTATTATATTACTCATTAATCTAAGAATTAGCAAAGCTGATTTTGATTAATTATTTGGATGTTTCTTTTGGTCCCTTGTCCAAGTATGATCCTTGAATAGCATAAATTGACAATTAGGGATATCATAAAGATTCAAAAAAAAAAGGAATTGTATCACTTTAGTAGTCAATTAATATTATTCTTCCTTTTCTTTTCACTGATGATGATTGTCTATTTATATAGTATAATCAACAAGAAAATATAAAAGTTCCAAGTTGAATGTTACATCAATGTGGCTCTTTTCTTTTTTATATGCAAAACTTACTCACTCCATGGTTATCATATTGTTTTCTTGCATGAGTCAATTGCTTGAAAGTTTCTACATATGCAGGTCCTAAATTTTATAATTGTATATATTTAATGAATTCTAAATACCAAATTATATACACTGTTTATGCAAAAGATATGGGGTTCGGCCGAACCCGTAACTTAGTCTGATAGTATCTAACAAAGTATTAGGAGACCAAGTATTTAAGTGTCTCATATTGATTGAGAGCACTAGATATATTGTTGTTTCATTTCTAAGGTCTTAGGTAATTCTCATCTCAAGGCTAATTGCTTTGAGTTAAGCTCAAGGTTTATTTCTTAATATGGTATAAGTACCAGACTCATCTCCACTCTTTGTTTGCCCAATGTTGGGGACATTTCATGTTATTTATGGTTATGATGTCAAGTCTTGGGTGAGGGAATGGATTGTTGTTTCGTTATATATATGATTTTGAACAATTCTCAACTTATAAATTTCGTTTCAGGATTGAGTTGGCCAAGGTTCATTTTCTTAATAATATCAAATCAAATGAACACTTGCAAAAGAGGGATCCGAGAATTGGAACTAATACTTTGTTAGAATTTAGGTGAAAAAAATTTCTATATTTGTTTGCTGCAAGAACTTACTTTATATGTTCTGTTCAACAAGAAAAATGTACTCTCTCTAACAACTTGACTTTTCAGATGAGACGATCACACACTTTAACATGGTAGATGTCACGAGTGCAGAGTCTGACCTCACCATCACCCATTGTACAAAAGACTTTCACGGCCAATAAAAATAGATTCAGACCAGCACGTGAGGTGGCGTGTTCGATGATAAAGGTATGATCTCTCTAACAGTTTGAGCTTACACTTCAACGGCAGTAACATGGGGACTGAAACTCTTTGTATGACTATATGTGGAATTCATTAAAGATTCAAGAACCTAACTATAGTTAGGCTTCTGATGTAGAATTGGGGTTTAGCATTTTGCATCTTTATCATTACAATTTACAAGCTGCAGAAAATGGCACAGATCATTGCTAGTGTAATGATATATTTGTTAGAATCCTATATCTATTAAGTGTATGGGTTGTAATGTTCCCTGTGATCATGAAAATTCTCGATACTTGAGCTAACTTTTAGAGTTAAGTTGGACCCAAAATATATTTCTAAATAATATCCATGTGATAGTGAATTAGTGATATATAGGTCAAATCCAACAGGAGGTTGAATTAGTGATACTCCAAATAAAATCCATTTGATCAAGATAATGAAATAACAGATCTATGATCATATGGCTCCATTGTTGGATCTGCTATATGTATTAGATATGTCTTATCTGTACATTTCCAATTATGTAATTTATCGGGAGGTTTTGGTTTTATGTTCCCCTCCTATTATATATTTTCTTGGTTTTATAATAAACAAGGTAGGGGTCAATGTCGAACCCCCATCACCACCGGAGGTGAAAGGCCAAATATAGATCAAATCCAACATCTCTTGTTTGAGTTCAAATTGTGGAGCTCTTGCATTTTTTTTTTTTCTTTGTATATATTGGCACTTTATTTAGCTCTTGTTTGACAAAAAAGCATCAAGTTTTTTGCTAAACTAATTAATGATGAGATAGAGGGTAAACCTTAACCAAAGATAACTAACTCTAGATCAAAGCATGTTAATCAAGAGAATCGAATATAGTCGAACTTATGACTCTTTTTAAGATTATTGAAAGACATCAAATATAAACGATAAGCTTACATCTTTGGCGTGTTGTTCTGTAATGTAAAAGAAAAGAAGGAAAAGAAGGAATGTCGTTACAGCTAGGATATCTATCTTTATTGATTCAGCGATGACGATTACAATGATTTGCAACCAAGATCTAAACTTTCACGTTCTTGTTATTAGAGATCTTCTCATGTTCTTCTATCCCTATTTCTTGAGGGAGAGAGAGCCCACTTTCTTGTCTGCTTACCTCCTATATATATTATCAATATTCCCCTTTGTCCAACGGTCTTTAGCCGGAATACCTTATCTCCACATTATACTTTTACATCACCCCCCTTAAGTATTACGACATATATTTTGCCATACAAGTTTTCTGATAGCTTAGTTTCGGCAATGACCGAGATATTCGTCATTATTACGCCTTGTAAATACGATCACGACTTAGCTGACCCCTTACCATTCATTTTAGCATTAATCTACATGTGATCAAATTTTGACCCATACAGCTCCTTTAAGTCTTCCTTCTTGTGCCTTTGTCATAGATATTTATTGTAGTAAAATCATATCTCGGTTTGTGCATGTTGCTTTTGCGCAAGAGGCAGAGGCCATGCAATTTTCTCTGTATCGTTTCATTTCTTTCGATTGTTTCCGAAAGAATATTTTAGTAAAATAGTAATGAGAAAAATTGTTACCTTTTACTAGTCATGTAATGCTAGATATTGGAGTTGAATTAGACGAAAAGTCAATTTTCTTAACATGATATTAAGTCATATACATATCAATTCGTGATTGATCCGACGTTGGGCCAGGCCCTCACATGTTATGTTGCTCACGCTATAAATGTCCACTCCAAATATCACATACTAGTTGAAGAAAATGAAATATTATCTCCTTATATGATTTGGATAATTCTCACCTCACGAGTTTGGAATGGTAGAAGATAGATATTTCGGAATTGGTTTAATCCAATCTTATATGTACTTTAAAGGTTGATTTGAATGATACAAGAAAGGGTCTCGCCACCAGACGGGAAATTACTTTATAAAAAAAAATCTATATTTTGAAGGGGAGAATTATAGCAACATTAAAGTTGTTTTCGTGTGACTTATAGGCCACGGATTCGAGCCGTAGAATCAGTCACTACGGATGCTTGCATTAGGGTAAGCTACCTGCATCACACTCCTGGAGTGTGGTCCTTCCCCGACCCTACATGAATACAGAATGCTTCGTGCATCGAGCTGCCTTCGAGTAATATCCATATTTTCTATTTTAAGTCCTGTGCATGCCTAACAAACGAATATGTAACCTTGCTGACTTTTCTAACTTGCAATTTAATAATAGCAAAAGATGAAGAAAGAAAAGGATAAAAAGAAAACTTGACTCACTAAAAAAGCCTGGAATAACACAGATGAATAAGTTAAATGTGTTTTCTATTTTATGTATGGATCTAAATTCGAAGATTTAAAAACTCCTCGAGACGACAGTAAAAGACAAACCAGGGGTGAAATTCAATAGTGATATTTGTTGCACGCTTTATTTAAAAAGTTGCTGATTAGATTTCATTAACTATCTATTTATTGATTCGAAATATCATATGACAAAATAATTCCAAAAAGAAAGGAGGTTGATAAGCTGATTCCTTAAATTACTTATTTATTGGTTGGAAAAAACACTACTCACTACTCAGCCTGATTTCTTAAAAAGTATTTTTTAAATGTATTTTCTCAATCGTACATTTCATAAAAGTATTTTAAAGGAAAAATTATTTTTTTCTACTTTGAAATACTGCTCTTGTAATATTCCGGTCTACTAGTGATATTATTAGGAAATTTTTAAATTCATATGACATATAGTAAACTATATTGCCTCCATGCTTAACTTTTAATATAATTACTTTCGATATACCTAATTACCATTTATGTACCGTTTTAGGATTTTTAATGGTATTAGTTGGTCTCCTAATTTTACTCAACCGTATATTCCCACTCCCCCCAAGTTTCTCTCTCCAAATCCCCATGATTTCCTCTTCAATCACCCACGATTTTCTTTTTTGAACCCAGCGATAATCTGTAACCCCTCCACCATTGACAACCATTAAAAAGCTTTGAAGCTTTGAATTCGAATTTAGGTTTTCAAAAGACATTTGTTTACTTGGATTGGATGTTGTTGCAAAGAATTGAGAATTATCTCTATTCTCTCTCTATTTCTCAATTCCAAATTTCAGTAATATAAAGCAAAGGAAAAGAGAGCAGCAATTCCACTATTGAAGCCATTAAAAAGCTTTGAAGCTTTGAATTCGAATTTGGATTTTCAAAAATTATTATTTGATTGGATTGGGTGTTGTTGCAAATAATTGGGAATATGGTTTGGAGTTTATATCTTAATTTTGAGGGATTTTGGTGAAGATTAGACTTGGTTTTAACTGAATTTCAGATTGAAACTCGAAGAAGAAGAAGACATAACATACATTATATTGCAAAAATTGGAGAAAAATAATAGAAAAATTGCAGAAAAAAATATTTTGTATTTATTTATGAAATTTGAATAAGATTTGTATAAAAATAATATTTAAGTGGTATTATATTGTAGTTGTATTTAAGTTTGTATGTAAGTTTTATGTTATTGTAGTTGTATTTAATTTGGTGAAAATAATGCGTGAAAATTGTAGATAAGTTGTATTCCTCTATAATGGGAAATGCTGGCATATCAAGTAACTTTAGTGTTCCAGACGATCCTGCATGAAAATAAAGATAAATTCCGTTATGAACAGTTTGTAGAAATTTTGTAGATAATTTATAGAAACATTGAAATTCTTATTTCATATTAATTATTCAAATGATATGTAGTTTTATTGTAGAATAAATATAGAAATTTTATAGATATTGTGAAAATTCATACTGATATATATATTTTTTACTCTGACATGTAATTTATTTTGTAGATAAAATATAGATAAAGCGCAAGACATTGATATACAACCAGAATTTAATAAAATTTATCCGTGCAGCAATAAATTTCAATGTCTACTTAACTCAAAATGTTTCTTTTTGTCTCCAATGTCATAAAATAATTTGTTGGTGCTCTAGTGGTGGGCTTTGATTGGAAGAGATGATGAGAGGAAAATAGTGATAAAAGAAATTAAAATTGATAATAAGGTTATACTTTGAGATTTAAAAAATTTTAATGAATAAAGAAAAAACTTATTAGAATTTGGAAATACAGTTGAACGAGTGACATAAAATGTGTTCCTTACCATTGATGTTGGTCTCTTGGTGTGATATTAATTTCAGTTCAAAATAATTATTTGTGTCACAAAACATCTAACAAAATTTATGGGAAGACATGTTACGAATGTCGTTAAACCACTTAAATACAATATAATACTACTTAAATATAATTTTTATACAATATTGTTCAACTTTCATACAAAAGTTAAATAAATAAACAACAGTCTACAATTTCTACAATATAATGTATGTCATGTCTTCTTCTTCTTCGAGTTTCAATCTGAAATTCAGCCACAATCAAGTCTAATCTTCACCAAAATCCCTCAAAATTGAGATATAAACTCCAAACCATATTTCCAATTATTTTCAAAACGTCTAATCCAAATAAATAATAATTTTTGAAAACCCAAATTCGAATTCAAAGCTTGAAAGCTTTTTAATGGCTGTCAATGGTGAAATTGCTGCTCTCTTTTTCTTTGATTTATATTACAGAAATTTGGGATTGAGAGATAGAGAGAGATGTAGAGACAATTCTAAATTCTTTGCAGCAACATCCAATCCAAACAAACAACATATGAAAATTTCGTTTCTCTGTGAAAACAAATTCTAATCAAACAACATATGAAAATTCTAATCCAAACAAACAACATATGAAAATATACAGAGAAAAGAAATATTAATGCGTGATTTGCATTGTAGAAAATTTGGAAGAATATTTAATTCCCCAATTTTAGCGCGCCTAAATAAGGAAGCCTACAGCTACAATGATTCCTTATGGTATATGAATGAAAATTTCCCCTATTGCCAGCTTTAGGCCTAGGCCCGCACAGCTTTAAAACGCGTCATTAAAGTCTAATGCATGTCTACTTATATATCAAGCATCTCTCCCATGTTTTGTCGATGTGGGATTCGCCTAGGGTGTCATATACACCCCCTTCTCCCCCACCCCTCAGGGACTCAGGGTTCTCGCTGAGGTTTGTCCCATCACCGTTCAAGGTTGCACGCAGATTGGCTGTGATACCATATGTAACGAACCAGCCCACTAGTGATATTGTCCACTTTGGGCCTAGACCCACACAGCTTTAAAACGCGTAACTAGAGTCTAAGGCATATCTATTTATATACCCAGCATCTCTCACGTGTTTTGTCGATGTGGGATTTGCCAGGGTGTCACGAGTCTGCTTCTTCTCAAAAGTATTTTTTTCTTTCTAAAAACTTGCCAAATTCCTTTAACTTTTGAAAAAAATACCTTTGGCCAAAAAAAAAAAAAGCACGACTAAACAGGATACAATATATAAGTTAGATTTCTGGAGTTATTTTATGGGAGATAATGTATAAGTTGAGTGATATTATTGAATAAGAAATAAGATAAGTATACTTTCTCAAGAAAATAACTATGTCTAATTGACATAAATTCTTTCCTAGATCAATCGAGCTAAAATACAGAGAGAGTGGAGCAAGGTGCCCAGGTTTATAACTAACTATAAATAAAATTAATAAAAGAAAAAACTAAAAAAGTCAAGAACTACTTTTAGGGTTTCAACTAGTGTTTGTTGTCCTTTAATATATGTTTATTTTAGGAAATAAAGTACTTGTGGGGTATGCGCCGACGGAAGAAGACAAATTTTCCTGACGTGAGGCCCAAAGTTGTTGCCTCACAGTTTTTGTATTAAAATGAAGGATTTAAGTTCAACAGTAATAAACTTTTTTCTCCATCAATATAATTTATTTAATTTGTTATAATATATAATTATTTATTACCTATTTTAAAATACCATTTACTATTACTTTACATAAAATTCTTATAAGTATATTTTAAGTAACCTGATTATACAAATAGGTTTTATGCTATCGTTAGATAAAACTTAAAAATTAAAAAGAAATCAGCAAAAATGGGAAAGGAGAGACAGAAAAAAGGGCTTGATTCATCAATTCAGGCAGATTCCTTGAATGGACTACAAGACAATAAATATATATTAAATATCCTTTTCATTGCATTTAATTAAATTATCTGTTTCAACTATTACATTTACTGGTACCAATAATATACTTTTCTGTTCATAACATTAATTAAAGAGAACCAGGACAATTAGGGTGCAAATATACAGGCCACATTTAGGGTTACACCGCAGACTTTAGTTTAGGATAATAAACTATGCACAAATTGTACCATGGGAGGATAATAAAGATTAATAAATATTCCTATAATTTGTGGCTTGAATTATTTCCTTATATTTTTAGGAAACTCATAGTCCCTATAGGATTAGGAAAACTCATTGTCCTAATAGATTTGGGAAAGGAAAATCTATAGTCCTTGTTAAATTGAGAAACATTTCTCATATATGTTTGAGACCTTTTGGGATCTATATATAGGGGTTATAGTTGGGAATTCTATAGATCGTATTGTGTTTTTCTTCTCATTCATAGTGAAAAACTCTTTCTTCTTTTACCCTGAGGATTAGGCTTAGCCGAACCTTGTTAAATTCTTGTGTTGATTTTTCTTCTCTATTTGCTTTGAGCGAGATTGTGTGGTAGTTAACCCACGATATTCCGCAATAATTGGTATCAGAGCAAGTTTTGGGTTTCTACACATAATTTAGGGTTAAGATATCTTCACCGTCTTCAACAAAGTACGAAGCAGAGAAATTTGACGGAGGTTCTAGTTTCAGTCTAAGGAAGATTAGGATGAAATTGTCCCTGGTGTTACAAGGATTATGGAAAGCATGGGGATTTTCCTTAAAATATGAAAGACACAAAGAAGGAAGACCTGAAGGAGAGGGCTTTGAGTGCGATCTTCATGAGCTTTATAAATAGCGTTCTTCAGGAAATTGCTGAAGAAACTCTGTAGCAACGACATGGAAGAAGCTGGAAGATTTGTATTCTAAGAAATCGCTAGCAAACCGCTTCTACCTGGAAAAAAAAAGTTATACAATCTCCGTATGAACGAAGGTACACTTATTAAAACTCACCTTGATGAGTTTAATTCAATTATAATGGACCTGAAGAATGTGGATATCAAAATTGAGGGTAAGGATCAGGCCTTGATTGTGTTATGTTATTTACTATAGTCTTATGATACTTGTCACCAATACATTGCTACATGAGAAAGATAGCATTTCACTAGAAGATCTTAGTAATGCACAAAAATCTAAAAAGTTGAAAAAGAGCGTTCCAGACAACAGAATTGAGGGCGAGGGTCTTGTGATTAGAGGATGAACACAACAAAAGAACTTTAACAGGAAAACGTCAACCGCAAGATCAAATTATAAAGCAAGGAAGCAAAACTGTTATGAGTACGGGGAGCAAGGTCACTACAAGAGAGATTGTCCCAAGCTGAAGGAGAAAAGAGGAAAGCAGAAAATAGATAATTCGGCAATTCTTGACACTGGCAATAATTCTGATGATAGTGATTATGTAGGAGAAGTTTGTGCTATGAGTTCTAGTCATGGGCAAAATTCTTGGATTCTTGATCCTGGTGATACTTTCCACATGTGTCTTGTTCACGCCCAACTATGCCTTATAAAAAGGACACGTGGACGTTGTAAATATAATCTGAGTATTTAGCCCAAAGTCGAACCCACAAGGAAATAACCTATCAATTACTCTTGTTAGACTTATTAAATTCTACGGAATCAACTTCCCAATCGTTTGAATAATAGTTGAGAATAATTTTACTAACTAGGACAGACTGCAATTAAGTAAGCAAGATTAACTATGATTATGTTGTAAACAATTAAGAGAAGAATCTAAGGTTATGATTTTCCCTATTGATGGAATCTCTTACGGTTATGTTTCACATGAATTCACCAAATATTCTCTATCAATCATGAGCACTCTTATTACCGTAAATCTCTCCCGAGTAATCATGATAATTTACTAGACGCACTCTCCCGAGTTACGCTAGCTAGCTTTATTTATTATAGCTCATTTTAGATTGCACCCAAGACTTCGTTATCCCTAATCCCGCCTTTAAACCATCAGTTATTGATCTCTCATATACTTTGGGAGTGGTGTTGTTTAACATTCACCTAAATATGCACTCTCTCCCGAGTTATGCACACTAAATAGGCACACCTAATTGAGGATCCTATCAATTAACTACAACAAACACATAGTTGAACAAATCGAGATTAAACTGGGCAATCTATATTAACATAAAAAGAAGTTCATCCTTCAATATGTTCCATCAAAACCCTAGACTAGGAAATTAGCTACTCACGACAAAACAAGATAAAACTACTAAATTATTCATAATGGGTAATTGAAATAATAAAAAGAAAATAGAAGAAATCTAATGTTTTGTTACTCTTTTCACTCTTGTTCTTGCCTCCAAAGTAGTCTAAAAATAGATTGAAAAACATGTCTTGGGAGAGCTTCTAAAGTTTATAAGGGTTTGGAAAACGTTTTTCTTGATTTACACTTTGGTCCCCAAATTTCTGGCACGTGAACAGTTCACCGCGGTCGCGGTCGCGGTCGCGGTCGCGGTCGCGGTCGCGGTCGCGGTCGCGGCTCGACCGCGGTGAACTTTGAACCTTCTGCCTCGAGTACTTGAGCTGTCGCGGTTCCACCGCGGTCGCGGTGGATTTCACTCAGTCCATTTTTTGGCTTTTTTATGCTCGGGTACTTCTTGATTGTATGTTTTCTTTACATTATTGATTCCTAAACACTCCGTAGTGCTTCCTCACTTAGATTATTCCCTGCGAAGCAAAAGAACACCATTTAGAGAATTTTGTTGTCAATTCTCCTATAAAACAACAATAAAGCATGGCAATATTAAGGTGTAAATATCATCTATATAGTGTAATATCAACACCCCACATTTAAATCATTGCTAGTCCTCTAGAAATCCACCACACTCTATCCAAGTTCCTTCCCTAAGCTTTTCCCTTTAACGAATTATACCTTGAACAATTTACCAAAGTTGCACCTAGTAGTGAACAACTTTTGCCTCAACAGTTGAATCTCTCGTACCATGCACATTCACACTTACTCAAACTACTCTATACAAGATTCAAGGCTTACCTTTCCTTTGTGAATCAAGTTCCCTCACACAACAAAAGAGAGTGGTTCCACACAATAAAATTTAAGAACACTTAGGAACTCAAGATAGAAAGATACTCACTCTAATAAATTCGCAAGGATGCACCATAGACTTTCCCGTAGTGTAATACTCTACTAATCGAGCTTATCCAGTCTAAGATCAATTAGGACTTTACTTGGTTGTAATGTAGGCTAAGGGATGGGTATGATATATGTGAATATAGTGACTAAGCACTTTAAATACATAACACATTAACATTCCATATCATTCTTATGTCAACCAGACATTCCCCACAATTCATTTATAATATCCCATTCCTTTAGGTGCATTTGCATCAAGCTACCACTTATCAACCACTATATTTATTTACAAACACATTTTTTTCGTGGTGTTTCTTCTTTTATTCTTCAAAACTCTGCACCTTTTCTCTATTTCAATGGTGCCACTCAAACCCAAACCACCACCCCCACAGTTTTGCTTTTGCATAATTTCAATACCATTCAAGGGCTTATGCAAGGATAAAGGGTTCAAATAGAAGGCTATTCAAACAATTGGGTAAGGTTCGCAATGTGGTTACCAAAGAAACAGGTTTATAGGCTCAACGGGGTTAACTAAGATGTATTATATTCAGGTGGGTTTACGTTATATATATCTGGCTTAACAATGAAATACCTATATCACTTCTAAGAATGAATGAGCCTACTATTTCGCTTTGCAAACACACAGGGCAAGTTCTAGGCATCAAATGTAAAGCATAGAATCCATTATAGCTCACACACACATGGCACATGACTCACTTTGGATCGATTTATCAAGACATTGTCTTTTGAGTGTTCAAGTCAGCTACAAACATACAATTTCAAGGCACTTTAGCAAGATTCAACCATTGAGACTAGGCGTTATACTCTAGTGTCGATTGTGTTCAGGTGTACTAAAGCTAAGGGATTCTCTTTCTATTTAAGCTCTTAGCACATTGATGCTAACTAAAACTACAAAAAATAAAAATAAACAAAACTACCTATACTCGGTTCAAGTTAAACTATTGAAAAAGAACTGTGGCCCAAAGAAAAACTAAGGGGGAGTTACTACACTACCTAAAATATAAAAAAATCTTTTTTTTGTCTTTTCTCTAGACTTACTTCCCTCAAGAAAATTGTCTAAAGGATCTGTCATCAGGAAGAGTCTCCATATTCCCTTTTTTTTCCTTCGACTTAGTCCCTCAAGAACCCCGCTGAAAGAGATCCGTCGTCGGGACAAGTCACTTACCTACTTTAACTTACCTAATGACACTATTACTCAAAAAACCAAAAACAATCAAAGAAAAATAACAAAAAAGAAAAAAAATCAAACAGTCAAATTGTTACAAATACATACATACATTGAAGTATCCCCCACTCCATACTTAAAATGTAGACATGTCCTCATGGCATAAAAAATTAAAGAACAATGAGTTAAAGGAACTTCCCTGAAAGATCACTCTTGATCGGAGACGGTGTCTGGGTTCACATTGCAAGCACGACCCAGAGCTCTCAGCTAGCCTAAGAATTTCTTCTCCAATTTTACCTGCCGGTCAGCCACCGCGTCTACACGGGCACCCAAATCAGTGACTGAGGTACGCAACCCAGCCATCTCCTGCTCCAAAACTGTCAGGCGGTTACTTCGGCGTGGCTGTGATGGGCCTGCCTCTTCAACTCTCGTAGGTGGTGGGACCTCAGCTGTCTCAGCATCATCATCATCTGATTCATCAACATTCACCACCTGCTCTTGCTAGGAACGGGGCTTTCAGTGGTAATTTGCCATCAACTCTAAGGTCTTCAGGGACTCTAGCAAGACGGCACAGCCTGGTGACTAGAGAAGGGAAGTAGAAGCCCTTGAGTAACTCAGGTGATCTAATGATCATCTCGTCATGAAGGAGCCTGGCCATATCAATCCATATGAGCCATGAGACAATAGATTGTTGACGCACGTGGTAGATTGACATCTGTCGTGTTGCTAGAGGGCAACAACCGACTGTTGATAATGGTGAGCCAACACTTAGCCTCCCAAGTGAGAGACTGGGAGTTAAGTGTGATCCTGGGCTTTATCCACATGTATTCTCTCTCTGGCATACAGATAGTCTCAAGAAGAGTTCCCCGCAAGGCAAGTGTTTGGCCAAAAGTACGATAATCATCAGATTCCTCCCGAACACTAGCAGCCGGTACACCCTATGGATAGTCTCGATGGACGCATTTACCCGGGTATTGCGCATAGTAACAACCCTATTCTCATGTTCCGGGCAGTTATTAGAGAACTCCCTAACCATCTGAATATTGGCTTCCTTCGGTACCTCGAAGAAGATGTCCTGACACCTCCTCAACTCATTAAAGATATTCGGGCATTCCACCTCTAAGGCTTGTCGATAAATATGTACCTCATGTGGCAATTTCTTAGCTACCTTTGCATTGTACCGGTCCTCCGCCGGTTTGGAGACAAACCTAGCACGATCAAATTGTGACGCACTAGCTTGCCCCCTGCCTCTTGAGGAGATGCCAGGCCCACTAGCAGAAGATCCAGTATTGTGTCTCTTCCTAGATGGAGTCATTGTACCTGTCAAATAGATAAACGCCTATTAGTGTGTGTGTGAAATGTGTGACTTTGGTTGGTTACTCAAACTTCACCACAACCATGTCACATTAGCCTTTGTAACTCCATTGGGGCAATTTCCTAAACACCTTGTGGGCAAGACAATGTCTTCATACATATAGCCCATATGGATACATCAAAGCTACCCCCAAATCAAAGATTCTACTACACCATCACATCCCACAACACTTCATTCAACACCTACAAACATACACAGTTCCACCACATTCTACACACAGCCCCTTCACCAATAAGTCTAAAAACGAATTTCAAAATAAAACAAGAAGAAAACTAACAAAAATCTACTAAAAGTTACTACACAATTACAAGCACTAGGATAGCATATAACTACAGACAATACAAAAAGAAAAAGTAAGGGGAGGGGGGGAAAGAATTACATACCTTGATGGATGAAGGAGTGAGAGGAATGGAGATGGAGGAATTAGGATGAGTGAAGAAGATGAAGAAGTAGAAGATGGGGAGTTGGGGTTTAGAGAGAGAGAGGGATTGAGAATTTTTTTTAAGGTCTCAACCACTAATAAGCCAATAAGGTAAACATTCAATTCAAGTTTCAGAATAGTAAGGATATGCTAAATAGTACCACAAATTTCTGCAGAAACACAAACATGGTTCAAAATGCCAAAATTGTTTCATGACACAAACTACAAGGACACGGAAAACATTCCACCATCTGCATTCCTGGAGTCACTGCCCGGATTAAGAGGATGCCTTCGCCTTTCTAGGAGCCAACTGTGTCTCAGGCTCCTTCTTGACAGACTCTTCCTTTTCAGATAATGTCAACTCAACATGGCAGGGGTGAGACATGCAGGGGTTTATTCTTCCATGAGCTCGATACGTGCGGCGCCTCTGTTTTTGTGCTTGGTTCACTTGGATGTGAGATATGAAAAGTGAATCCACATCTAAGCCTTTAACCTCAGCATTGCTCTCAGCATTCTTGAGTAAATCAAGAATAATTTTTGCAGATTTGACTGGCCAGCGTCCTTGACCATTTGAATGGTGATGCTTCACATGTGCAGTACGACCAACCCCACCACAAAAGCGTGTGAAAGGAATGGCTTGTTTGTGTGCAAAAACATCTTCCAGATATCTGTTGGCCTTATCCAAAGGCATTTTCCTAAGTGCATGGGCTATCTCTCGTGTGTTCTTAAAGTGAACTCTGAGACTAGCGCCCCTAGCTTTGCAGGACTTGGTAGGGTTGCCGGGTTCCCTCGAATACTTCACCATGGCTTTCGGTGATGCTGCTGCTAATCCCCTTCTCCTGCTGGGGCTGGTAGAGGTCGTTTCTTCGTTACCAACTAGAGGAGAGGGATTGAGAATTAGAGGGGGGTGTTCGGGATTTTTTTTCCTTTTGTTTTATTGGGGGGGGTGTTTGAATAAGGCAAAATAGAAGATGAAAAATAAAGAAAAAGAAAAATAATAATAAAGAAAACGTACCTAGTGCCCACCGCGGTCGACCGCGGTGGGTTAATTAATCCGAGGCAGAATGTTAGGCTTTCACCGCGGTCACTATGAGCTGCACAATGTCATCGCAGTCATGGTGATCTACACAATTTCACCACAGTTCTACCACGGTTTCACCGCGGTCGGTGAGTTGCACAACGTCGAGGCAGTGTCCTCGCCTCTCACCACGGTCCCACCGTGATCGCGATGGTTTGCCCAATTTTTTTTTATAGTCATGGTTATATACACGAATAAAATACAACAGTCGTAGGTTTCCTCAATGCAGCGCCTGATTTAACGCTGCGGCACGATGCAAATAAGCGCATTTACAATTCGCTTGACCTCTGAGGTTCCATCAGGTGGATCTCTATCACTTCTTTTGGTTCATTCATGCCTACATATAGCTTTAATCTCTGTCCATTGACTCTAAATATGTAAGAGACTTTCTCCGATGCAATTTCCACAACCCCTGAAGGGAATACTTCGACCACCCGAAATGGACCAGACTATCGTGACTTGAGCTTTCTCAGGAATAACCTTAATCTTGATTTATAGAGCAATACCTTGTACCTGGGGTTGAAATGTCACTCAACAATGTTCTGGTCATGCAATCTCTTTGTTCTTTCCTTTTACAAAATTTTGCTCTCAAAAGTCAGATATCTGAACTCGCCGAGCTCATGCAATTCAGTGATTCTCGTTGTGCCCGCAGCATCAATGTCTAGGTTCAGCTGTTTTAGTGCCCACCAAGCTTTTTGTTCAAGTTCCACTGGCAAGTGGCAGGCCTTCCCAACACCAACTTATATGGTTGCATACCAATTGGCGTATTAAAAGTAGTTCTATAAGACCAAAGTGCATCATCTAGCTTTTTCGCCCAATCAGTTCTTGTAGCGTTTATAGTCTTGGTCAATACACTCTTTATCTCTCTATTAGACACTTCCACTTGTCCACTTGTCTGCGGATGATACGGTGTTGGCACCTTGTGACACACATCATACTTCGCTAGCAACTTCTCAAAGGCTCGATTACAAAAGTGGGTGCCTCCATCACTGATGATAGCTCTCGATGTCCCAAAATGGATGAATATGTTCTTCTTCAAAAACCCCAAAACTACTCTTGCATCATTAGTAGGAAATGTTGCAGGTTCTACCCATTTAGACACATTATCTACAGCAACAAGTATGTACTTATTGCCAAAGAAGCTGACGAACGTCCCATGAAGTCAATTCCCCAAACATCAAACACTTCCACCGTTTGAATCGGGTTCATGGGCATCTCATGGCGACGGGAAATGTTCCTGGTTCGCTAACATTCATTGCATCCCTTCACCCATTGGTACGCATCTTTGAACACGGTTGGCCAAAAGAAACTGGCCTCTAGCACTTTTGCAGTTGTCCTAACTCCTCCAAAATGCCCTCCATATGCTGATGCATGACATGCCTGCAAAACAGATGATTTTTCTTTTTCGGGGATGCACCTCCGGATCATAATGTCAAGACATATTTGAAACAGGTAAGGTTCATCCCAATAATACCTGCGACAATCACGATAAAACCTTTTCTTTTGTACCGATAAAAGATCATAAGGAACTATGCCACATGCCAGGTAGTTTGCAAAGTCTGCATACCAAGGCACTTTCTCAAGATTGGCTGCGAGCAATTGCTCGTCTGGAAAGGTTTCTAGAATGTCCTCAACCTCATTTGAATTTTAGCTCCCTCAAGTCGTGATAGATGATCAGCGACTTGATTTTTTGTGCCCTTACGGTCACGAATTTCGAGGTCGAACTCTTGGAGTAACAATACCCAACGAATTAGGCACGGTTTAGATTCCTTCTTCTCAATCAAGTACCGAAGAGCTGCATGGTCAGTGTATACAATTACCTTAGATCCGATCAGGTATGATCTAAATTTATCGAAAGTAAATACTATAGCCAACATCTCCTTCTCCATCACCGTATAGTTCAGCTGGGCTCCACTCAGGGTTTTTCTTGCATTGTAGATTGGATGCATTAGTTTTTCTTTCCGATGTCCCAGCAATGCCCCCACTGTGTAATCACTAGCATCACACATGAGTTCAAATGGCTGCTCTCAGTCGAGGGCAGCAATGATGGGTGATGTGACTAGCCTCTTTTTCAGCTCCTCGAATACTACCATGTAATCATCCGAAAACAAGAAGGGGTGGTCTTTTTCTAACAACTTACAGAGAGGGTTGGCAATTTTTGAAAAGTCTCTTATGAATCTCTGGTAAAAACCGGCATGCCCGAGGAAGCTCCTGATTGCTTTGACTGAAGTTGGAGGTGGCAACTTTGCTATCACGTCAAATTTAGCGCGATCCACCTCAATTCCTTTACTTGACACCCGGTGCCCCAAGACTATACCCTCTTGTACCATGAAATGGCACTTTTCCTAATTAAGAATCAGGTTAGTCTCAATACACTGTTTCAGTACACGAGTCATATTGATAAGGCACTCATCGAATGAGTTCCCTACCACTGAGAAATCATCCACTAATACCTCCATTATGTCTTCTACCATGTCAGTAAATATGGCCATCATGCACCTTTGGAATGTGGCGGGTGCATTGCATAGGCCAAAGGGCATCCTCCGAAAAGCATAAATGCCATATGGGAAAGTGAAGGAGGTCTTCTCTCTGTCCTCTGGTGCAATGGAGATTTGATTCTACCCTGAGTACCCATCCAAAAAACAGAAGTGTGACCTCCCTGCCAATCTATCTAGCATCTGATCAATGAAGGGAAGTGGGAAGTGGTATTTCCTGGTGGCTAGGTTTAACTTTCTGTACTCCATGCAAATTCTCCAGCCCGTGACGGTTCGTGTTGAGATCAGTTCATTATTATCATTTTTTATCACCTTCATGCCACCCTTCTTAGGCACACATTGCACCGGGCTGACCCAGCTACTGTCAGAGATTGGGAAAATTATTCCCCCATCTAACCACTTCATCACTTCTTTCTTCACCACTTCCTTCATATTGGGGTTCAGGCTTCTTTGATGTTCCCTGGAAGGTTTGTGTCCCTCTTCCAGCAGAATTTTATGCATACAGTAGGTGGTGCTGATGCCCTTAATATCTGCCATGGTCCACCCAATGGCAGTCTTACACTCCTTGAGTACCTGCAAGAGTTGTTGTGCCTGCACATCTAACAAACTGGTTGAGATAATAACAGGTAATGTGGAGTCAGGTCCAAGGAACTCATACCTGAGATGGGTAGGCAATGGCTTCAATTCCAGCTTTGGTGGTTCTTCAATGGATGGCTTAGCTGGAGGAGTTTTACTATTTTCTAAGTGTAAGGGCTCAAATTCAAGAGTTCTATCCCAGAACCCTCTGCCCTCTAACGCCAACACCCATTCTGACAGTTCTTCTCCATTCACCTCGTCTAAATTCATCAAACATACAGCAAGAGGTCCTCAATAGTCAGCATCTCATCATCAGTTTCTATAATTACATCCACGGCATCAATAAGAGAGCAATTGGAGAATTCACTTGGTAGCCTCATAGATTTTTGCACATTGAATATTATTTCTTCATTGTTCAATCTCATCTTGAGCTCCCCAGTCTCACAATCAATGAGAGCTCTCCTAGTGGCCAAGAACGGCCTTCCCAGAGTTATGGAAATTTTCTTCATCCACCTTGTAGTCTAAGATCACAAAATCTGTAGGGAACACAAATTTCCCTACCTGAATCAACACATCATCTAGGATACCAGAAGGTCATTTTACATTCCTGTCAGCCAGCTGCAACCATATTGAAGTGGGTCTAGCTCTTCCAATCCCCAACCTCTTATAAATCGCCAGGGGCATAAGATTTATGCTGGCCCTAGATCATAAAGTGCCTTGGCAAAAGCAAAATTACCAATGGTGCAGGGGAATTGTAAAGCTCCCTGGGTCAGATAGCTTCTCAGTAATTGGTCTAGTCACCACTACTTTGCAGGTCTGAGTAAGAGTCACCATGGCCAAGTCTTGGAAATTGAATTTTCGGGACATTAAGTTTTTCATCATTTTTGCATACCCAGACATCTCTTTCAAAACATCTATCAATGGAATATTTACCTGGATTTGTTTCAGTATCTCCAAGAATTTCTTGTATTGCTCTTCTTTTTGGTTCTTAGCCAGCCTCTGAGGGAATGGTGCGGGAGGTCTCTTCTTCCCAATGATTTAGGATTGCTCTTTATCAGCTTCCACCTCAACTACTTGTTCCTGGGCTATCTCAGCTTTTTTCTCAGTCTCAATCTGAATGTTTGGTTCTTCATGGGAAGGCTGTACTGTCACCTTTGTTAGCTTCATTGAATTATCTAGCTCAATGGGAACTGGTACAAGTGTCTCAGCCTGTCAGCTTTCTCGAGCTCTCTCTTGCTCCACGTCTAAATCTCTGCCATTCCGTAAACTCACTGCCATCAGCTGCTTCGGGCCTTGATTTTTTGGATTTATTTGAGTGTCTGCAGGTAATGTCCCATGAAGACAATTGTTTAGAGACATCGTAATCTGGCCCATCTGCACTTTAATATTCTTGATAGTTGAATCATGTGCATCTACTCTTTCACTAATTTTTGCATTAGACCCAATAACATGCTGCATCATTGCTTCGAGTCTAGCAAACTCATCTTTCTACCGTCCACCATGTTGTTGCTGAGGAGGATGATACCCCTGCTACTGATTTTGATTATTGTACCCATGTGGCCTTTGATAAGGCTCCATATTATTGGGAGGTCTTATTCCTCTCATGTTTCCATTGTTGAACTGTGGTTGGAGTGGCCTGTATGGTTGCTGCTGCTGACCCCAATTTTGATCACCTTGTCTCTGGCCTCCATAGTTAGGCACATAATTCATATCTTCAGGGTAGTGATTATGATCACTTTCTGCATTCCACTAGTTACCAATCGGCTGACTAATGCAAGATGTGCGTAAGCCCCTATTGGTAGTATCTAAAATATGTACCTGCTACTTCTGCCCTAATTCTTCCACCTTTTTAGCGAGTATGCTCATATGTGTCATTAACGTAGCCATATTTTCAGCAAGAGTGTTGGATGGATCTAAAGGCAGTGAGTGCACCCTTGGAGTGATAGGTGCGTTCCTGGCTATCCACCCCGAATTTTGCGCCATCTTATCAAGCAGACTTTGGCTTTATCTCCATGTGTTTGCTAAAAAATGCTCCACCAGCTGAAGCATCAACATTACCCTTTATGTCATCCGCCAAACCCATGTAGAATCGTTGCCCCAACATCTGGTCTCGAATACCGTGATGTGGACATATAACCAGCATCCCCTTGAATCTTTCCCATGTTTCCTGCAATGTCTTCATTGGTCTTTGTTTGAAACTCAAGATTTCATCAATTTGTTGAGCAGTCTTGTTGGGTGGATGAAACTTGTTCACAAATTGCTTGACTAACTCCTCCCAAGTTGTTATGGAATTAATATGGAGGGAGTTTAGCCAGGTCTGAGCAACTCTTGTCACTGAGAATGGAAACAACAACAACTTGATTACTTTCTGAGTTACATTGGGCTGCCTTTGAGTTTTGTAGATTGACAGGAAATTCTTCAAGTGCTGTTGAGGATCTTCGATTTGTGACCCCGAAAATAGTCCCTTGTTCTGCAACATGTGCAGCATGTTATTCGTGATTTGGAATGATTCAGCCTGTATTTGTAGGACTAAAATCGTTGTGACTAGATTTTCAGTTGTGGGTTGTGCCTAGTCAGAGAGAGTAGCCTCTGACCCAAAAGGGAACCCAGCACCACTTAAACTTTCAGCTACATAAAGTTTCAACAAAACCAGCTTGAGTAGACCAAGATTACTCAAAATCAAACCAAAAACAACTCCCTGAATCTCAATGGAACAGTAACGCTCTCAAAAACTGAATGCCTTAGCTTTCAAAATGTTGTCTAAGACCTCAATTGAGCAATCTCTAATTCCCCAACAAATTGTATTCTTCTCAAAACTCTATGTGTATCAATGTGTCAACCCTTATCGTCTTAGCTCTAAGAATTTGAAGAAGTCTCATATTCCCTTAGGCTATCAGAAATGTGTACCCCCTTCTAGCACTGATTTCAGCTTCTTAAATAAGCATTTCAGTCGGTGCATTCACCACTAACACCTAGCCCTTTTAGTTTAAAATTAAACACTCAATCTCCACTCACTTAGTGCTTATTAAATAATTAAATAGTGCCTATTTCAGTCCTAAAAACCAGGATTAATGCAATTTTCACTTATAACTGTCTCAAATCATTCCACTAATAGATTTTAATTATTCAGCAGCCCTTAATCAATTATTCAAGTAATTTAATTCCCCAAACTACCGCCGAGCCAGTTTCGGCAGTATATTAAACCATTCTTGCCGAGATAGCCTTAGAGTATCTTTCAGTTGTCGAAAGGCTATTTTCGTAAAATAACGGACAAGTTTGTGAAGTGTCATAAAATAATCCTCCCCGGCCTCAAAATTCATGTGAAATTGGGAAGGGGCCACGCTTGCAAAAACAACCATTAGGTTAAAATTGGCAGATAGGGAAGGAATTTGTCAGTTTGTTTTTAAGTTTGTATTTCGTAGAGTAAATGGGTTGTTCGATTTGTGGATCTGTATTTCGTCTTTCCGTCAAAGCCTGTTAGTTTGGTCTATTTTTAAATGCTTTTAATCAAAGTTTGTTTATTATGAAAATTTGAAAATTCCAAAAATGTTTTATTGTTGTTTGCCGTTTATCTGCCCGACCTACGCAAGGTCTGATTCATGCGGGGTCATGATACGTAGGCAATATCCATAAGATTCGAACCAAAAAGCAAAAAGAAATGAAAAAATGGAAAAAGAAAAAAAAATGAAAAAAAGATATTGTTAATAATGAGGATCGACTGAGTCCATTCTAACATGTTTTGTTTTGAATTGTTGAGAAAATTAAGGTGGTCGGTTTGTGATAAGCCGAAAACACAAGATCCAGGAAAACCGGATTGTGACCGAATCCTTTACCTGCACATCATGATGCACACTTTGTGGGGACGATGCCTGGTGACATGTGGTATGAGAATCCACTCGGGAATCTGCCAACTGAAATTGGAGAAGGCCATAGCGATTCTGATAATCAAATTTGTGGCTAAATGTCAGGCTTGTCAATTGGAGAGTCATGCAAGAAGGAATCTTGGTAGCTTATTTTGTTGTCATTTCTATTGTCCAGGTTACTTCAGGGTTGTAATCTGGATATTGTCTGTAAATCAAACCCTTTTATCTTTCGATTTTGTCCAGTTCTGTTGGTCGTAGTACCTTATTTAGTATTGTCTAGATTTGGCCGATAACTTCCAACCTTCTTGACGGTTCCTTATTCACAAATCTCTCACCGTTGTTTTCCACTTTTATCCTATTATCTAACCCCCCCCCCCCCCCNGCTGGGGATATCCCTCTTCTTTTTGTGGCATAGCTCGGGAACTGGAATTTCCCATATCGCTCTCCGCATTGTTCTTTCTTGATTTATCCACTGGCCTTGGCCTTGAGGTCTATAACCTTTTATTTCTGCGGGGATATCCTTCTTGACACTGGTCCATCCTTTTGTCAATCTCCTCTTGCTGGGAAATATCCTTCTGGACCCTGGCCTTGCACTTGTTCCTCCTGACTTATACCACTTGGATGTTCTAATCAGATCACGTCTTGCATAATTGGAAGGCTGATGGCAGATTTTGAAGTCATTTCTCACTTGTTTTGACCAAACAGACTCTGTTGGGGAATTTTTTTCGATGAAAGGAGAAAGATAAAAGGAAAAATAAAAGACAGAAGAAAAATATGACTCTCTAATAAGGAAAACTATGAAATAAAACCTTTCAAACGCGAATACTAACTCTAATGGCCATGATATGCACACGTGGCCTATCCTCCGTCGTTAATCGTCTTTCACAATCTTCGTCTGGTGATTTCCATCCGATTCTCACCCTTATTCGACTTGTAGTGCCCGAAGGTTTTCACTATCAAGACTCTCTCATTTTGGTTTTTCTCTCAGCTTTCATCGCCTTATGGTGCCCGTAAAGGTTTTCACCGATAAGACTCTCTCATTTGTATTACTTTTCAGCTGGGGATTGGGGTGTTATCGCTAAGACTCTCTCATATTTCATTTCTGCTGGGGATCAGAGTCTTTTTTGCTGGGGATTAGAGTGTTATGTTCACCAGTAAGACTCTCTTATTTGTCTGACTTGACATCTTTTGAAGACTGATCAGAAGGTCTTTCTTTGGACCGTAATGTGGGATTTTGGATAGGCTAGAAAGAAAAGGTATTAAAGGCTCAAAACAAATCAATTTGGGTTCAAAACTACAACCTTCGGAACTAGAATTATTTACAACAAATGCAACCTTTGCCCCAGTTTCTGCTTGTGGATTTATTTATTTTTTGATTTTTTGTTACATTATGACCGAGCTGTGAAGCGCCTACGTATCCTCTTTGAGGAGTCAGGTCAAACGTAGTTCCCAATTCCTCATTGTTCTAGTCTTCCTTTTCATTCATTTTTTTTTCTTTTTCTTTATCTCTTTCTTTTCTTTTTGTTGTTTTTGTTGTTTTTTATTTTTTTTTCTTTTTCTTTATCTTCCTTGTTTGCGTTTCTAATTTTTTTTTGCTACTGATTTCGAAGGAGGGCATGCAAGAAATCAAATAAGGCTCAAAGGGGTAACAGTGGATAAAGTGTTTGGATAGAAGAACAAAATGCCTTCGTCATTCCAATCTTCAAAACATACAAAGTGCAAACAACACGATTAACATTCGTCATATCTTTAAGGCACTATTGGGCAAAACTCTCATTTTTATTATTTTGCCAATTTTGGGCAAACTTGTCTTTTAATTTCCAGCTGATGTGGCTCGACACATAAGGTTTCTTTACGTTCTATTAACCCCAGTTTCATAGGGTTCGGGTTCTCAGTCTGTTCTTATTTCCTTTACGTGCCCCGATCATCTTCTAATTGCTTCATGATTAACTTTTAAGATTAGGCCAAAATTATGCGCGTATGTCATGTCACTAGAGTTGACAGAAAAAAGGACTATGAAGAGGAAAGACTTAGATCAAAGAAAAATGACTAGAAATAATGGAAGACAGAGAATTGCATTAGACAGACGAGGGAAGAGTTTGTATAAAAAAAACAAGCACAATAAACTGTGTTACAACCTTTAGAACCTATCATCCTACTTTTTTTTTAAAATAAGTAGTTATCTCTCTAGACTGTTATTTTTTCTCTTTTTCTCTTTTTCTCTTTTTTTTCTCAAATTTCCCATATTCCCGATTTTCAGAAGTCGATCACCATGCAAGTCTGAAGCAAATAAATGTGTAAAACAAACAGGATGCAGCATGATGGTCCCGCTCGGGTACACGGTCTTGAACATATACCCAGGTTTTAAACCTAGTATAACAAAATCTCATATCGGATCCCTAGTAGGAACGCTTATTTTCATCATGTTGCATTTGACTTAGGGGACTCAACACAGGTGTTGGGTCCGTCTAGGACAAGCGACCTGAAACGAAAAAGACCATCCTGCTGCATCCTGTTTGTTTTACGCATTTATTTGCTTCAGACTTGCATGCTGACCGACTTCTGAAATTCGGGAATATGGGAAATTTGAGGGAAAAAAAAGAGAAAAAGAGAAAAAATAATAGTGTAGAGAGATAACTACTTATTTTTTAAAAAAAAAATAAAAAAAAAAACAATGCCCAAGTAGTGTCGAAACTCTGCCGAAATTTTGAAATGAAAAAAATGAAATAAGAAAGAGAATTGTTTTTTAGTTTGATTTATTTGAAAAGAAAAAACAAAAGAAAAGAGTTACTCTGTCACAAAAGGATGGACCAGTGTCAAGAAGGATATCCCCCGTAGAAATCAAAGGTTATAGACCTCAAGGCCAAGGCTAGTGGACAAATCAAGAAAGAACAACGCAGAGAGAGATCTGGGAAATTCCAGTTCCCGAGCTATGCCACAAAAAGAAGAGGGATATCCCCAGCATAAAAGGTATTTTCAGTGACACGGATGAACGAAGAATGTGGTTCATCAGCAAAACATGCAAGATCCTCAAACGGAGTCAACTGTCATAGGAAATATGGGGGGGGGGGCCAGATAATAGGATAAAAGTGGAAAACAATGGTGAGGGGTTTTTGAATAAGGAACCGTCAAGAAGGTTGGAAGTTATCGGCCAAGTTTCAAGATGGTCGGATGACGCAAAGCAAGGGAAGTCGTTCTAAGGCCAGAAGAAATATAATCCCCAACGAATAATATCATCCCCAACAAGTTTTGATAGTGTAATGGAACGCAGAGCATGGAAGGAGAAAGGGAAAGACCATCCCCAGCAGGAGTATCACAACCAGCCACCACGTTTTAAACTAACGAATTTTCTTTGATTTGAAACAAGGACAGGGAATGTCATCGATGGCAGAGAGGCATGATACAAGGAAGATTATCAAACTGGGGTAGAAAATTTTCTTTCCATTTTTGAAAATTTTTTGGAAATCAGGTATCCATTTGGGAAAGAAGGAAGATAAGACAAGTCTTAAGGGAAGTAGTCTTCGAACCAGTATTATCCCCAGCAGTTTTGGAGGAAGGAAAACACCAGGTTTAAGTGAAGTAGTCTTGGAAGAAGCCAGATGACACAAGTGAAGCGGTCTTTGAACAAGTGTTATCCCCAGCAGTGTTGAAAGAATGAAAATAACAAGTTTTAATGAAAGAAGGCGTATCCCCAGCGGATAGAACAAAAGGATGAAACTTGTGTTCAGGAAAAGCAAAAGGCCAATGTCATCCCCATCGATTTTCGGAAGGAAGCACCAGTTTTGAAGGAATGAAAATCCCCCCTCCC
>MU776582.1:95979-133151 GCA_026770625.1 Nicotiana glauca
CCCCCCCCCCCCCCCCCCCCCCGCGCAGTGTTGAGAGTAAATAAAAGTTTTGAAGGAAGTAGTTTTGAAAAAAAAAGAAAAAAAAAGAAGGGGAAGAAAGGAGATTCCCCCAGCAGTATTATCCCCAGCAGGTAAGTAAATAATTCCCCAACAGTGTTATCCCCAGTAGTTTCGAGGGAAGACAACACGAGTTTTTGAGGGAAGCAGTTCTGACATAAGGTAATTCAATGTAGAAGGAAATGGTTTAGGAGGCAGGGGGAACAATGGCAACACGAGTGCAGTTTTGAAGTTGTTGAAGTCGGGAGCCCGCCCGTAGAACGCAGGCGTTACCTTTTTAAGTTGTTGAAGTCGGGTACCCACTTGAGGAAGTAGGAAGATAATAGAAGGAAGTGTTATCCCCAGTAGTTTTAAGGGAATGAAACATAAGTTTGAGTGAAGTAGAAATCGCCCTCAAAATTCAAAGCAGTCGGGCGAAACGGAGCTTTTAAAGGAGGAAATCATCCCCAGCAAGAATGTCACAACCGACCACCATTTTCAAAAACTGACAAAACTTTTCTTTGTATGTAACAGGAACAAAGCAGTGCAAATTTTCTCCTAAGATAAACATCTTAGTCCGATGAATTTTTCTACTAAGATGAAAAAATCTTAGTCCGATTAATTTTTTTCTCCTAAGATAAACATCTTAGTCCGATGAATTTTTCTCCTCCAACTGGCTTCTTATTATCTTAGGAGAAAATTCATCGGACTAAGATTTTTTATCTTGAGAAAAATTCATCGGTCTAAGATTTTTTCATTTTAGGAGAAAAATTCATCGGACTAAGATGTTTATCTTAGGAGAAAATTTGCACTGCTTTGTTCCTGTTACATACAAAGAAAAGTTTTGTCAGTTTTTTAAAATGGTGGTCGGTTGTGACATTCTTGCTGGGATGATTTCCTCCTCTAAAAGCTCTGTTTTGCGCCCGACTGCTTTGAATTTTGAGGGCGATTTCTACTTCACTCAAACTTATGTTTCATTCCCTTTAAACTGCTGGGGATAACACTTCCTTCTATTATCTTCCTACTTCCTCAAGTGGGTACCCGACTTCAACAACTTAAAAAGGTAACGCCTCCGTTCTACGGGCGGGCTCCCGACTTTAACAACTTCAAAACTGCACTCGTGTTGCCATTGTTCCCCCTGCCTCCTAAACCATTTCCTTCTACATTGAATTACCTTATGTCAGAACTGCTTCACTCAAAAACTCATGTTGTCTTCCCTCGAAACTGCTAGGGATAACACTGCTGGGAAATTATTTACTTACCTGCTGGGGATAATACTTCTGGGGGAATCTCCTTTCTTCCCCTTCTTTTTTTTTCATTTTTTTTTCAAAACTACTTCCTTCAAAACTTTCATTTTCTCTCAACACTGGTGGGGAGGGGGATTTTCATTCCTTCAAAACTAGTGCTTCCTTCCGAAAACCGATGGGGAAGACACTGGCCTTTTGCTTTTCCTGAACACAAGTTTCATCCTTTTGTTCTGTCCGCTGTGGATACGCCTTCCTTCATTAAAACTTGTTGTTTTCATTCTTTAAACACTGCTGGGGATAACACTGGTTCAAAGACCACTTCCCTTGTGTCATCTGGCTTCTTCCAAAACTACTTCACTTAAAGCTGGTGTTTTCCTTCCTCCAAAACTGCTGGGGATAATACTGGTTCGAATACTACTTCCCTTAAGACTTGTCTTATCTTCCTTCTTCCCCAAATGGATACCTGATTTCCAGAAAAGTTTCAAAAATGGAAAGAAAACTTTCATCCCCAGTTTGATAATCTTCCTTGTATCATGCCTCTCTACCATCGATGACATTCCCCATCCCTGTTTCAAATCAAAGAAAATTCGTTAGTTTAAAACGTGGTGGCTGGTTGTGATACTCCTGCTGGGGATGGTCTAGCCTTATTTGATTTCTTGCATGCCCTCCTTCGGAATCAGTAGCAAAAAAAAAATTAGAAACGCAAACATGGAAGATAAAGAAAAAGAAAAAAAAAGGAAAAACAACAAAAACAACAAAAAGAAAAGAAAGAGATAAAGAAAAAGAAAAAAATGAATGAAAAGGAAAACTAGAACAACGAGGAATTGGGAACTACGTTTGACCTGATTCCTCAAAGAGGATACATAGGCGTTCTCGGTCATAATGTAACAAAAATTCAAAAAACAAAATCCCCAAGCAGAAACTGGGGCAAAGGTTGCGTTTGTTGTACATAAATCTAGTTCTGAAGGTTGTAGTTTTGAACCCAAATTGATTTGTTTTGAGCCTTTAATACCCTTTCTTTCTAGCCTATCCAAAATCCCACATTACGGTCCAAAGAAAGAACTTCTGATCAGTCTTCAAAAGATGTCAAGTCATACAAATGAGAGAGTCTTACCGGTGAACATACAAAGCCCAGTGTATCGGAAAATTTGGGTCCAACCAAAAAAAGGAGGGCATGCAAGAGAGTATTACCGGTCCAACCTAAAGTAAACTATGATTTTCTACTTTTATTTGTCTCTAATAAAAGAAAGAGTCCTAATTGGTATTTTAAAATTTGGGTTTCAAGTTCAAGTGCGGATCCAAACAAAAAGAAACGCCTTTCAATTTGAACCTGCTACCTAACTTGAAACCCACAGCTGGCCGTTTATATACTAACAAAGTAGGGCCCATTTCGATCTTAGGCCCAAGGAGCCCAAACCATGTAATGTACTCATTAGAAAAAACTCTTAGTAACATATACATTGGGCTTAAGATCAACCCAAGTCAGACAAAACATTTGGACGAGTAGAAGATCGAATCCCTTCTGCTCACATTGGGATAGGACATTAACACTATCCGTTTGACTTTTATTTCATACTCACATTGTCCTATTCCCTGATCTATTAGTGAATGTTACTGAAATTGACGATCAAACAAACACATGAGTTTGGTGATAGTATTACTAAAGCCAACTAGCTATTTTTGAACTAACTTAAACTAACATTATTAGATAATTGGACTATTGGAATTAACTATGTGTGATACAAAGCCATTTTTGAACTCCTCTTTCACAACTGTTGAAAATACATCAGTGCCTAAGAACTGACATTAGGCTAACATTAATCACTAATAATGAGAACTAACACTAGTTAATAACCTTATTCAATATGCTACTCAAATTAACATGACTTTGGTCACATATCGTGCAATTTCGTAACTGCAATACTGAGCTAGCCTACTGAAACACACCACTGGAATCAATTAAGTATTAAACTTTCATAAACATGAGAAGCCATAGTCTATACAGTCCAGTCCTATTGCATAAATTAATAAGGGGCTAGAGGGCACATTAGCACATATGCAGTCTAGTTATACACTTATTAATCAGTTACAGGCTAAAGAATTCTACTGAACATCCAGATATAAGGGAATTCAACTGGAAAACTTGACAGCACTTCATTTCATCTCAAATTAGATGGAAATACAAAAATGTGTACCTGAAAATGAGATAAAATGAAGGAGAATGAATAAGTCAGCAAGAGTAACAACAGCAGATCGCAGCAAAGATCAAATGCAGTTCAGCACAACTCAACAGATAGCGGTAAAAAATAAAGCATCATTTTGCACATTTAAGATCAATCATATAACAAAAATCAAATAATAAATAAAGCCAAATACAATAATTAATCTAAGCTCGAATTCTTGAACCCTGAACCAGAGATTCTGGGTTATAGTCCCCAGTGGAGTCGCCAGAGCTGTGACACCTGAATTTTACCTACCGCACCCCGCGAAGGGCGTAGTAGAGGGGAGTTTTTCCAATTAAAGAACAATCGAAACGGGATTTATTATTAAGAGTTGGAGTCGCCACTTGAGAGATTTATGGTGTCCCAAGTCATCGGTTTGAATCCCGAATCGAGGAAAAATTGACTCTGTATTACAGTCTACGAATCAGAAATCCGGATAAGGAATTCTGTTAACCCGGGAGAAGGTGTTAGGCATTCCCGAGTTCCTTGGTTCTAGCACGGTCGCTTAACTGTTATATTCGGCTTAATTATCTGATTTTAGTACATGTTCAAACCTATGTGCATTTTTACCTTTTAACCGCTTTTGATTATTATTTTATAAGAATTGCAACGTCGTGAAAACACATCTCAAACCACGTCACATCAATGTACCCGTGGTTATTGACACATTTCGACTTCGTTGAGATTTGGATTTGGGTCACATAAATGTGCACCCGAGTTTAGGGAGGTAATGTTATTAAATACGCGCCTAAAGAGACTAACGTATTATTATTTTGGGGAAAGCCGTGAAATTCACTAAACGGCCCATCCCGAATTCCAAATGTTTTATTTTAGCCAATTATTGAGGGCCCCGCAGATTGTGCGTTTTATTTGGCGAGGCTCGTCTCATTTTTATTTAAAGGTCCAACCTAAATTAAACTATGATTTTCTACTTTTATTTGTCTCTAATAAAAGAAAGAGAGGGTTGACACATTGATACACATAGAGTTTTGAGAAGAATACAATTTGAGGGGGAATTAGAGATTGCTCAGTTGAGGTCTTAGACAACATTTTGAAAGCTAAGGCATTCAGTTTTTGAGAGCGTTACTGTTCCATTGAGATTCGAAGAGTTGTTTCTGGTTTGATTTTGAGTAATCTTGGTCTACTCAAGCTGGTTTTGTTGAAACTTTGGGTAGCTGAAAGTTTAAGTGGTGTTGGGTTCACTTTTGGGTCAATTTGGTGCTGTTTTGGTGAAGCTACTGTTTTTCTGTTTGGTTTTTTGTCAAAACACCTCTAGGTTGTTGAGTTGTGCTGAACTACATTTGATCTTTGTTGCGATCTGCTGTTGTTACTCTTGTTGACTTATTCATTCTCCTTCATTGTATCTCATTTTCAGGTACACATTTTTGTATTTCCAGCTAATTTGAGATGAAATGAAGTGTTGTCAAGTTTTCTAGTTGAATTCCCTTATATCTAGATGTTCAATAGAATTCTTTAGCCTGTAACTGATTAATAAGTGTATAACTGGACTGCATATGTGCTAATGTGCCCTCTAGCCCCTTATTAATTTCTGCAATATGACTGGACTGTATAGACTATGACTTCTCATGTTTATGAAAGTTAAATACTTAATTGATTCCAGTGGTGTGTTTCAGTAGGCTAGCTCAGTATTGCAGTTACGAAATTGCAAGATATGTGAGCAAAGTCATGTTAATTTGAGTAGCATATTGAATAAGTTTAGTAACTAGTGTTAGTTCTCATTATTAGTGATTAATGTTAGCCTAATGTCAGTTCTTAGGCACTGATGTATTTTCAACAGTTGTGAAAGAGGAGTTCAAAAAATGGCTTTGTATCACACATAGTTAATTCCAATAGTCCAATTATCTAATAATGTTAGTTTAAGTTAGTTCAAAAATAGCTAGTTGGCTTTAGTAATACTATCACCAAACTCATGTGTTTCTTTGATCATCAATTTCAGTAACATTCACTAATAAATCAGGGAATAGGACAATGTGAGTATGAAATAAAACTCAAACGGATAGTGTTAATGTCCCGTCCCAATGTGAGCATAAGGGATTTGATCTTCTACTCATCCAAATGTTTTGTCTGACTTGGGTTGATCTTAAGCCCAATGTATATGTTACTAAGAGTTTTGTCCAATGAGTACATTACATGGTCTGGGCTCCTTGGGCCTAAGATCAGCCGAATATAACAGTTAAGCGACCGTGCTAGAACCACGGAACTCGGGAATGCCTAACACCTTCTCCCGGATTAACAGAATTCCTTATCCGGATTTCTGATTTGTAGACTGTAATACGGAGTCAATTTTTCCTCGATTCGGGATTCAAACCGGTGACTTGGGACAACATAAATCTCTCAAGTGGCGACTCCAACTCTTATTAATAAATCCCGTTTTGATTGTCCTTTAATTGAAAAAACTCCCCTCTACTACGCCCTTCGTGGGGTGCGGTAGGTAAAATTCAGGTGTGACAGCTTTGGCGACTCCACTGGGGACTATAACCCAGAATCTCTGGTTCAGGGTTCAAGAATTCGAGCTTAGATTAATTGTTGTATTTGACTTTATTTATTATTTGATTTTTGTTATATGATTGAGCTTAAATGTGCAAAATGATGCTTTATTTTTTACCGATATAATATTATTTGAATTGTATATATAAATTGTGCCGAAACCCTTCTCTTCTTGTCTTTGGGGATGTGCTCGCTGGTCGAGACTCCCTGTTCTGTTAGTGTCATACCTTGAATAAGAAAGAGGCTCGGAAAGTTTCTAAGCCGGCTGGCGTTTTGGTTCCCGAAAAGGAGCTCCTTCCTCGACTCGAGTTGTCCGTTCGGGTACACGGTCTAGAACATATACCCAGGTTTTAAACCTAGTATAACAAAACCTCATGCCGGATCCCTAGTAGGAACGCTTATTTGCATCATGTTGCATTTGACTTAGGGGACTCAACACAGGGGTTGGGTCCGTCTAGGACAGGCAACCTGAAACGAAAAAGACCATCCTGCTGCATCCTGTTTGTTTTACGCATTTATTTGCTTCAGACTTGCATGCTGACCGACTTCTGAAAATCGGGAATATGGGAAATTTGAGAGAGAAAAAAGAGAAAAAGAGAAAAAATAACAGTGTAGAGAGATAACTACTTATTTTTATAAAAAAATAAAAAAAAAATGCCCAAGTAGTGTCGAAACTCTGCCGAAATTTTGAGAGAAAAATATGAAATAAGAAAGAGAATTGTTTTTTAGTTTGATTTATTTGAAAAGAAAAAACAAAAAAAAGAGTTTTGTTTTCAAAGGTAGTTTATTTTCGTTGCAGAACTACGCTGGTTTGATTCTCACCGGATGTGAGATACGTAGGCAACCCTCATCGGGTCCAACCTCCCCTTTTGCAAAAACAACCAAAAATGTCAAATTTTAATTGTTGTTATAAATAAGTCGGGTGATGCCGTTTTTATCAAATATAGCCGAATGTTCTCGTAAGGGACGCCTGAAGGCTGATTTTGCATAAACAGCCACCTTTTGGTCATCTTTAGATTTTCGGTCGGTTGACCCACACAGCCTTAGAATCTTCGTCCCCGAGGTGCTGAAAGGTCGTGTTTGCAATATCAGGTTTTCTATTTTTGAAAAAAACAAGAAAAAGAGTCATAAATAAGTCGGTGATGCTGTTTTTGCCGGAAATAGCCGAATGTTCCCGAAAGGGACGCTGGAAGGCTGACTTTGCATTAACAGCCACCTTTAATCATTGTTTTAGGATTTTGGCATGTTAGCTAACACAACCTTAAAATCTTCATCCCCGAGGTGATGAAAGACCGTGTTTGCAAAATTCGGTCTTTTATTTTAAGTTTTAAAAGTAAGAAAAGAGTTAGTGGGCAAGTGAATGTCGTTCGGATATTGGTCAAAATAAGCCGAGCCAATTTCGACAGTGTATTAAACCGTTCTTGCCGAGATAGCCTTAGAGTTCTTTCAGTTGTCATTTTTCTTTGATCTAAGTCTTTCCTCTTCTTAGTCCTTTTTTCTGTCAACTCTAGTGACATGACATGCGCGCATAATTTTGGCCTAATGTTAAAGGTTAATCATGAAGCAATTAGAAAATGATCGGGGCACGTAAAGGAAATAAGAATAGACTGAGAACCCGAACCCTGTGAAACTGGGGTTAATAGAACGTAAAGAAACCTTATGTGTCATGTCGCTTCAGCTGGAAATTAAAAGAAAAGTTTGCCCAAAATTGGCAAAATAATAAAAATGAGAGTGTTGCCCAACAGTGCCTTAAAGATATGACGAATGTTAATCGTGTTGTTTGCACTTGGTATGTTTTGAAGATTGGAATGACGAATGCATTTTGGTCTGCTATCCAAACACTTTATCCTTCGTTACCCCTTTGAGCCTTATTTGATTTCTTGCATGCCCTCCTTCGGAATCAGTAGCAAAAAAAAAATAGAAAAGCAAACATGGAAGATAAAGAAAAAGAAAAGAAAAAGAAAAAACAACAAAAACAACAAAAAGAAAAGAAAGAGATAAAGAAAAAGAAAAAAAATGAATGAAAAGGAAAACTAGAACAACGAGGAATTGGGAACTACGTTTGACCTGATTCCTCAAAGAGGATACGTAGGCGCTTCACAGCTCGGTCACAATATAACAAAAAATCAAAAAAAAATTCCCAAGCAGAAACTGGGGCAAAGGTTGCATTTGTTGAAAATAAATCTAGTTCCGAAGGTTGTAGTTTTGAAGCCAAATTGATTTGTTTTGAGCCTTTAATACCCTTTCTTTCTAGCCTATCCAAAATCTCACATTACGATCCAAAGAAAGACCTTCTGATCAGTCTTTAAAAGATGTCAAGTCAGACAAATGAGAGAGTCTTACTGGTGAACATAATACTCTGGTCCCCAGCAGAAAAGACTAGCCTAATGTCAGTTCTTAGGCACTGATGTATTTTCAACAGTTGTGAAAGAGGAGTTCAAAAAATGGCTTTGTATCACACATAGTTAATTCCAATAGTCCAATTATCTAATAATGTTAGTTTAAGTTAGTTCGAAAATAGCTAGTTGGATTTAGTAATACTATCACCAAACTCATGTGTTTGTTTAAACGTCAATTTCAGTAACATTCACTAATAGATCAGGGAATAGGACAATGTGAGTATGAAATAAAACTCAAACGGACAGTGTTATTGTCCCGTCCCAATGTGAGCAGAAGGGATTCGATCTTCTACTCGTCCAAATGTTTTGTCTGACTTGGGTTGATCTTAAGCCCAATATATATGTTACTAAGAGTTTTGTCCAATGAGTACATTACATGGTTTGGGCTCCGACCGTTGGGTATGCGAGATCCAACGGTTGGGAAAGGATGTGACAGATACGACGTCGTTTGGACGTCGTATTGCCAGGTCGATTGGATCGGGTAACAGACGTCGATTTGGGCCTGGTTTTGGTCAAAATTAAAACGGCCCAGTTCCGATTTTTTGTTCCCTTTTATTTTATCTTTTATTTTCTAATTTAATTCCTTATTTAAAACCAAAATTCCTAGATTAAATCAAAATAACTTAAAATACTAATTAACTCTTAATAATAAACATCACACAAAAAGAAAATCACGCAATTTGACATTAAATGCTAAAAATGCAAAGTACATATTTTGTGATTTTTCGTTTTGTAAAACAAACTTAATTAATCCTAATAAATCCTAAATGCAAATGTGACATATTTTGTGTTTTCATTGGTTAAAATAACTAAACATGCACAAACAAATGTAAACAATACAAGAAAAATAATACAAAATTCACGACAATTGCAAACAAACAAAAACTATTTTATTTTGTATTTTTTGGGAGTAATTCTCATATATGGAAAAAATCACGTGCTCACAGCTTCCCCTCTTTGCCCGAAAACACGAAGAGTTTTCATGCAAAAATAAAGTGAGAGGATACGAGTGATTTTTGCCCGTTTGAGTACTCCATGTGAAGCATATTTTGAAAGATTTGACTGAACCTTTGCTTCAAAAGGTCTCCTACATATCTCTGGCTAAAAGGGAATTAGGTCAATGTAGCTCGGGAGTTTCGGTAGCTGGGACTACCGTGGAACTGTGATCTTGATGTTACTGCTGTTGCTGCTGCTGTGCAATTTCCACTTATAACTATCTCAAATCATTCCACTAACAGATTTTAATTATTCAGCAGTCCTTAATCAATTATTCAAGTAATTTAATTCCACAAACTACCCCTGTGATTTATTCTACCCCTGGTTTTGCACCTTATCAGCTATAAACCAATCCAATTCATCAAAATCAGTCAATAATACAAGCTAGAACTCAGGTCAGATCAAATACCGTCAAAACAAAAGCCAATGATTCAGGGTGGCATATTACTAAGGTCAGATTGATTCTCACATCTACAAGGAATAGGCTAACAATACTGGGAACCAATCATAATTAACTTAGAAAAAATGGTCGAGCAGGGAACCAAACAATATGATGAACAACAAAGAGCAGGGAAACAATATGAATCATAATTAACTGAGTCGAAAAGCAAACTGAACTCATATGACGAACAACAAAGAGCAGGGAACCAAACAATATACAAAATGAAACCATTCGAGATAACAACCAACAATTGACCAGAACTACTGAACTATAATCAAGACGGATTAATTGACGAAACTATTTATATCATATTTCAATCGACAGAAGAAAACTGGACCAAGAAAAATCCGATGGAGAAGAAAAAAATAAATAACAAAAATGACGAATTTCAACGACACTTAATTAGAAAACAATCAAAAAGAAAAACGAACAGAAATACCTTGGAACCCCCAGGCCATTCGAATTCTTTATACTCGAAGCTTTAACTTGGTTTTGAAGCCGAAATGGACCTTAATCGAGTGTTCTCGACTGAGAACATTCGACTAAGGTCGATTATGACCTCAATTTCTTCAAATTCGTATTAACCCCGGATTTAGGTTTCCACTCTGATCTAATATTCGAGAAAATCCAACGAGATTCGAGGGAAACTATTGATGGTTTTGGGGTGAGGGAGGTCTAGTGATGGTATGGTGTTAATCTGGGATGGTTTGGAGGTGGCGCCGCCACCGGGGGTCTTGTGGCGGCGCTAGGGTTCTTGGTTTGAAATTGATATTCGAGGAAGTGGGTTGGGATTCGAGGGACGAGGGTAAGGGATTTGGAATGGGAAGGTTGTTGGGTTTCAGTGGTGTAAAGATGGAGGCGTTTGGCCCACCGGAACGGCCGTGAGGCGATTTTCGGTGGGCGGAGAGTGGTGGTGTAAGTCGGCATCTGTTTGGGTCTCTGAAATTAGAGATGAGAGAAAGGGATTGGGGTCTCTGATTTGGGGCGGCTTGGTATATTGAAATTAGGCAATTAATTCGAACCGTTGGATTATGCGAATCCAACGACTGTGATCAGCTTCCTAAGGCTAAATGAGGTCATTTGGTTTAGTAGGGGTTCTGGGTCGGTCCGGTAAAAACGGGTCGGGGCTGGAGAGATGATCTCGACCGTTGAGTATGCGAGATCCAATGGTTCGGAAAGGATGTGACAGATACGACGTCGTTTGGACGTCGTATTGCCAGGTCGATTGGACCGGGTAACATGCGTCGATTTGGGCCTGGTTTAGGTCAAAACTAAAACGGCCCAATTCCGATTTTTGTTCCCTTTTCTTTTATCTTTTATTTTCTAATTTAATTCCTAATTTAAAACCAAAATTCCTAGATTAAATCAAAATAACTTAAAATACTAATTAACTCTTAATAATAAACATCACACAAAAAGAAAATCATGCAATTTGACATTAAATACTAAAAATGCAAAGTACACAATTTTGTGATTTTTCGTTTTGTAAAACAAACTTAATTACTCCTAATAAATCCTAAATGCAAATGTGACATATTTTGTATTTTCACTGGTTAAAATAACTAAACATGCACAAACAAATGTAAACAATACAAGAAAAATAACACAAAATTCACGACAATTGCAAACAAACAAAAACTATTTTATTTAGCATTTTTTGGGAGTAATTCTCATATATGGCAAAAATCACGTGCTCACAAATAGTTAAGAATATTTTTAGTAACTATGACAGACTGCAATTAAGTAAGCAAGATTAACTATGATTACGTTGTAAACAATTAAGAGAAGGATCTAAGGTTATGATTTCCCCTATTGATGGAATCCCTTCCAGTTATGTTTCACATAGATTCACCAAATAGTCTCTATCAATCATGAGCACTCTTATTACCGTAAATCTCTTCCGAGTAATCACGACAATTTACTAGACGCACTCTCCCGAGTTACGCTAGCTAGCTTTATTTATTATAGCTCACTTTAGATTGCACCCAAGGCATCGTTATCCCTAATCCCGCCTTTAAGCCCTCAGTTATTGATCCCTCATATACTTTGGGAGTGGTGTTGTTCAACAATCACATAAATATGCACTCTCTCCCGAGTTATGCACACTAAATAAGCACAGCTAATTGAGGATCATATCAATTAACTACAACAAACACATAGTTGAACAAATAGAGATTAAACTAGGCAATCTATATTAACATAACAAGAAGTTCATCCTTCAATAGGTTCCATCAAAACCCTAGACTAGAAAATTAGCTACTCATGATAAAACAAGATAAAACTATTAAATTATTCATAATGTGTAATTGAAATAATAAAAAGAAGATAGAAGAAGTCTAATGTTTTGTTACTCTTCTCACTCTTGTTCTTGCCTCCAAAGTAGTCTAAAAACAGCTTGAAAAATATGTCTTGGGCGAGAAGGGTTTGGAACAAGTTTTTCTTGATTTACACTTTGGTCCCCAAATTTCTGGCACGTGAACAGTTCACCGCGGTCGTGGAAAAACCGTGGCTCGATCGCGGTGAACGTTGAACCTTCTGCCTCGAGTACTTGAGCTGTCGCGGTTCCACCGCGGTCGTGGTGGATTTCACTCAGTCCAGTTTTTGCTTCTTTATGCTTTGGTACTTTTTGATTGTGCATTTTCTTTACATTTTTGACTCCAAAACACTCAGTAGTGCTTTCTCACTTAGATTATTCCCTGCAAAGCAAAAGAACACCATTTAGAGCATTTTGTTGTCAATTCTCCTATAAAACAACAATAAAGCATGTTAATATTAAGGTGTAAATATCATCTATATAACCTAATATCATGTTTACACAAGAATTAGTTTGCAACTTACAAATAAATGAGTGGGACTGTCTATATAGGAGATGATAATCCATTACCAGTAGAGGGGGTTGGTAACATCAAATTGAGAATGTTTGACGAAATTATCAGAAATATTGAGTGTTGGCTTGTTCCTCGGATAAAATAGAAATGTGATTTCCGCTTTCAATTTTGGATGATCAAGGGTATAAATTTCACTCTGAGAATGGAATGCTTAAAGTGTGTAAAGGGTCCACGGTACTCATGAAGGGTAAACTACATTCTAGATTGTATCACCATTAGGCTAGTGTAGTTGAAGGGGAAGCTGTTGTAGTTTCTAGGAAAATTGATCTGAATCAGTCTCAGATATGGCACTTGAAACTTAGCCATATGAGTGATAACTGATTGTCTTTGTTGAGTAAGAAGAATTTGCTGAATGGGTACAAAAATTAAGTTTTGAATTGTTGTGAGAATTGTGTGTTTGGTAAACAGACAAGGGTAAAGTTCATCAAGAAGGCCGAGCACAAGACTAGAGACAAGTTAGATTATATACACTTTAACTTATGGGGTCCAAACAGAGTTCCCTCCAAGAGTGGTGCCAGGTATTTTATGACTTTGATTGATGATTACTCAAGGATGGTGTGGGTGTATTTTCTGAAAACAAAAGATGAGGCATTTTCGACATTTGTTAAATGGAAGACAATGGTTGAGAGGCAGACAGAAAGAAAAGCTAAGCGTCTTCGAACTAACAATGGGTTGGAATTTTGCAATTCTGAGTTCGATAATTTCTGCAGCAGGGAGGGCATAGTGAGACACCGCACTAGTGTCGGAATACCATAACAAAATGGTGTTTCAGAATGTATGAATAGAACACATGCTTTCACACTCATATGTTAGCAAAGATTTTTGGGCTAAAGTAATCAATACAGCTTGTTATTTGGTCAATAGATCTCCATCCACAACTATTGAGTTCAAAACTCCTTTTGAGATATGGTCCGGTTCGCCTGCTGATTATTCAAATTTAAGGATATTTGGTTATCCTGCTTATACTCATATGAGGGATGGAAAACTTGAGACGAGGGCAAAGAAGTACATATTTCTAAGGTATGCAACTGGAGTGAAAGGTTATATGTTGTGGTGCACAGATCAAAAGACTCCAGGGCTAATTATCATTAGGGATATAACATTCAATGAATCTGCCTCACTGGACAGTCAGAGGGAGAAGGCAATAGCAGAAACAAATCGTGGTGTTAGTGACCGCATAGAGCTAGAAATTGAATCTCCACTAGCTCAGCCCAGTAGTTATAAAGTAGAGGAAATGGAGGAGGTGCAAAATATTGATCAAGATGATATTGTTGATGCACCTGCGCAATAACAACCGTATAGCATTACAACATGCAGAGAGAAGAGAGTGATCAACCGACCACAAAGGTTTGCAAACGTATTTGATGGGAATCTTCTTGGATATACGAATCTAGTAGGATTTGCTTTGGCAGTTGCAGAGACCGTTGATGCGTTTGAGTGTTATAGATATCTAGAAGCTATTACGAGTATAGAACCAAATCGACGGATTAATGTTATGGAAGAAGAGTTTGAGTCTCTTAACAAGTTTAGGTGTTGCCTAGACTTGGTTGATATGTGCGGCAATGGATAGAGCCCTTGCGAGGGCTGAGGGAAAGGTAGAGAGACGTTGTTCCTATTGATGAAGAGAATTCAAGCCAAGGGGAAGATTTGTTATTTGTAGCTTGAATTATTTTCTTATATTTTTACGAAACCAATAGTCCCTATAGGTTTAGAAAAACCCATTGTCCTAATAGATTCGGGAAAGGAAAACCCACTACTAGAAATTACAGCTATTGCAACCCTTCGAAAACTGTTGCAATAGATACACTAACCATCCCTATAGGTCTATTGGGATGGATTTGGACGCGTTCCCGGATTCGGCGTTACAATAGATCTATTGGAACGGTTATTTGCAATGGTTTGAAAACCGTCTTCATAGATAGGATATTGTAACGGTTTGGACTCCTACCATTGTCTATCTATAGGAACGGTTTTCTTTTCTGTTGGGATGGTTATAAACCGTTGTGGTATAATAATACAATTGATGTTTTTAAGTCTATTGCAATGGTTTTGCATGATATATTGCAATGGTTTTTGTGATATATTTGAACATTTATCAGTACCCTATTGCAACAGATATTGTGACATATTGGAATGGTTATTAAGGGTTGCTCTTACTATTTGCTAGGTCTATTGGAATGGTTATATTCTATATTGCAACAAATTATAATTTCCAAAATTTATGGAAGCAAAATGAGAAATATTTTCCTATTCTATGAAATTGTTTACACCATATCCAACTAGCATTATCCATAAAACAAATTATGGATACATTGTTTGGTCAACAATTCAAAAGTCAAACTAGATAAGTTTGTATACAAAAAATTCTAAACTAAAATATCCTTAAACATAATAATAGAAAGTCTAACAACGATCAACAACACTCAAGTAAGGTCTTCGTCACTGCTTTCATCCGCAATCACTGCACCTACAAAACACAATAAAAAATAATTAAACAAAAATTTTAGGATAATTGAGTCAAAAAGTACTTAAAGCAGCTTCAAGCACAAGTTACTGAACCAAAACAACATCACCTAAACAATATTATGTCTGACAGCTATTGAATCAAAACAACAACAGAATATGCTATTACGAAAAACAATATTATAACCACCAACTAAATATACTACGGCTTAGGAATAAGAAAATTAGGTCCATTTCCATAACTGTTGTTTGCAGAAGCAATATTGGTGGCTGCTAAGCACCTTCAGTAGAAAAGAAATATTAGTAGCGCTTGGAGATAATAAGAAACAAATATTTAACTTTGTGGGATGCAAAATTAGAACTTGAAGAATAATATTCTTCTCTCAAACATCATTGCTTCACTAACAATCCATCGATCTAAATTAAAAACTCAAAGTAATACGAACCACATATACATGCACTTGATTGTTTATGCAAATTAAATCCAGTGTGCCTCTTAAGTTTCCTTTCCAACTTATTGTTTGATAGTTGTGTTTAACGCATAGAATTAGTTCTCCATATTAGATATTAACTAGTTCTTGATAACAATATATCCAGTCAACCCGTCTTGCTTTTAACTATCTATTTGAACTCCAAAGTCCAAATGCACCTTCTACCTCTAGCAATTAGTCTGTAAATACCTCACATTCCTCGTCCGTGATTAAAAACATACAATCTAGTCAACTAAAATTTCTGTAGCGCCCAAGTATGTTCAAGAGTACAAGCATACACAAATAAGAGATTCCAAGCCAATTTTGCAATTAAGTTCCTATTTGGACTTTGAACGTGCTTCATGGATTTAGGACTTGGTTTCTAAATGGCTCAGAACGAGAGGAATATCAGTAGGTAAGTGTTGGATTTAGCTACTTAAGCTATTGGTGGCTGCTACAAGGAACAAGAGCAATATTGCAGAAGCTAGTGTTGGATTTAACTACTGATAATCAAGGAATATCAGTAGGTATCCCAAGTCTTCTTCAGGTTCTTAGATAGCCTTTTTCTGTTCCAGGCTTCCAGCATGAAAGAAGTTCAGCAGATCTTTTTCCATAGCCCACTTTGATTCCAAAAGTTAAGGCACATTTGCCAAATCTGTGTAGATATAGAGCAATGTAGGAAAAGATTAACTGATCATTATTGTGTAGATATTCCAGAAGTTCAATAGCTCTTTTTCCATTGCCCTGCCCTCTCCAGATTAACTGATCAGTATTGTTAAGATAAAAGATTGAAAATTTTGTAATATTTCTAACTTCCCAATCATTAGGATTTATTCTAGAGAGAACGTTCCAACTATTACCCTCCTTGCTTTGTGCTAAAGAAAGTTTGGTATCTTAAGCTAGATCGTAAAGCATGGGAAATAGATCTCTAAGAGGTGAATGTCCTAGCCAATTTCCAGGCCATAAAGATACTTTTCTTCCATGGACAACTCTGATTGCAGTAGTCTGAGAAAAGGATAGCCAAAGAGCTCTAAATGGTGCAAATTTGGTTAAACATATAGGCAGTCCAGATGGGGGCTGTCAAGGTCCTAAAGTTGTTAATAGTGGAATCAATGATAAGGCATTAGCACTGTCAGGAAATGTTACAGGAGTTGCACTAAAGCCAACTGGTATAGGTGAAAATATGACGGTTACTGATGCACTAAAACCAAATAGGGATTGAGTTGTTGCATCTGTGCAACCAATTGAGAAATCAGTAGGGCAGTCTAACTTTCATACAAAAATCTGCAACCCCCTCCCCTTTAGAAGTTTGCAAAGCGTAATAATACAAAAATTTGCCCCCGACGTCAATTGTTCAAACAGTTCAAATATTTGTGAAATGAATGTTATATATCCACTGTCATTCCAGCTAAGTTAAATCATATTCATATATAGTTCTTGGCATCAACAAGTATAATTCTAAACCGAATAAGCTAAAAATAAGCAATATTAATACCTCGAATGAGTTGGCCTTCTTTGTTTCTATCAGTAGATGGACGACAGATTGGTTGCAAAGTTACTCGCTGTGCAGAAGAAACTTCTCCAGGAGAATTATCACCCAATGCTGCTAAAATAATATTAGCATCAATATCAATTCTTGAACGCTGAAGTCGTGCAAGGACATCTGCTGGACCAACGGGTTGATTTAAGTGGTTAAGTAAAATCACTTTATGCTCCTAGTGTCCATGTACATTTTTCATCTTTGTTCTACCTCTTTTTCTTGGTTGAATAGAAAGGCCTATATGACGACCCGACCCGTCGTCTCATGTGTTACTGCCTCGTTTCCCCCATTTTGTGCTTCTTCATGTTTCGTTATCATTATGTGGTATGTTAGAGTTGATTCAGATTGGTTTTGATAAGAAATGAGACACTTAGTCTCTTTAAGGAAGACTTAAGTTGGAAAGTCAACCGGGCGTAGACTTATGAGTTATATGGATCGGATATGATTTCCGGTGATTCGGTTAGCTTCGGGAGGTGATTTTTGTCTTAAGAGTGCGATCAGAATTTATTTTGGAGGTCTGGTGTAGAATTAGGCTTGAATTGGCGAAGTTAGTATTTTGGCGAATTCCGGTTGATAGGTGAGATTTTGATCCGAGGGTCGGAATGAAATTCTGAGAGTTGTTGTAGCTTCGATATGTGATTTGTGATGTGTGTGTAAAATTTCAGGTCATTCAGACATCGTTTGGTTGAGTTTTTGATCGAATGCGTGTTTCGGAAGTTTTAAAAGAACTTAGGCTTGAATCCGATGAGAATTGACGATTTTAGTGTTGTTTAATGTGTTTTGATGATTGGAGCAAGTTTGGATAATGTTTTAAGATATGTTGGTGCTTTTGGTTGAGGTCCCGGGGGCCTCGAGTGTGTTTCGGATGCCCAATGGGTCATTTTTGGAAATTTTGAACTGTTGGTTGCTGGTATCTGGTCTCCTCCTTCGCGAACGCGAGGGGAGTCTCGCGAACACGAAGAGGAAAAATGGGAGGCTATGACTTTGGCTTTCGCGAATGTGATGGTGAAGTCGCGAATGTGTAGGTGTGGGTCCAGGAAGCTAAGCGAACGCGTTAGAGGAACCGCGAAAGCATAGAAGGAAATTGGGGCTGGGAACAATTGGTCTACGCGAATGCGTAGCAAGCTACGCGAACGCGAAGGGCCTGGGAAATTGGCCTTCGCGAACGTGGTGTAATGAACGCGAACGCGAAGAAGGATTTGTCACCTGGGCAGAATGTTTTAAGAACATTTCATTCGCGACTTGGGTTCATTTTCCACCATTTTTGAGCGAGCTTGGAAGCCTTTGACGAGATTTTTGAAGGGTTTTGACTGGGAATCAATTGGAGGTAAGTCCCATGGCCTAGAAACATCATCTAATTATGATTTCAACATTTAAATTCATGGAAATTTGGTTAAAAAGTGAAAAACTAGGGCTTGGGTTTTTGAATGAGAAATTGTGATTTGATAGGTCATTTGAGCTCGGATTTGGGAGTTCTTGGTATGTATGAACTCGTGGTGAGACGAGGAATCCGGTAATGTAAGTTTTGTAATTTTTCAAGAAGCGAGCCCGGGGCTCTGGTTTTGCTAGTTTCGAGATTTCTGCTTTTTCTCGGTTGTTTTCGATTGTGTATTGTTCCTTTGCCATATTGTAATATATTCGCTCTGTTTTTGGTTAGATTCGACGCGCATGGAGGCTGATTTGAGGGCAAAGGCATCGCGAGCTAGAGATTTCACTCGTTCGAGGTGAGTAATATGTGTAAATGATATCCTCAGGGTTTGAAACCCCAGATTTGCACATCATAGTGTTGTATAGAGGTGACTTGCACGCCGGATAGCGAGCGTGGGGTAGAGCACCGTTGGGGATTGCGACATGATGCGTCCCGATTGATGAAATTACCACGTATTTGGCTAAAACTACTTGTTAACATCATAATTTGGACTGATTGCCATGTTTAGGCTTCGTGCCAACTATGTGAATCCTTCAGGGATTGATATCGCTGTTTTCGCATTATATTTGCATACTATTTGATCTCGGTCTAGGGTTTTAATGCGGTTTTGCAAATTCATCCATTTTTTCATGATTTGAAAACTTAAATGATATCTTACTGACGTTTTGAACTGAGAACTGTTATTTGAATATTGCCCTAGTGGCTTATGTGCATTTCTGGATTGAGCATGGATCGGGGTGCGCACCGCAGCAGTGTTATATGTGCATTCCTGGACTGAGGATGGACCGGGATGCGCGCCGCAGCGGTGTGATATTGATATTGCGCTTGGGCTGTAGGAGCCCCTCCGAAGTCTGAACCCCCACAGTGAGCGAGGGTACCCAAATGGATCGGGTTGCGCGCCGCAGCGGTCATGTGCATTGCATCGCATTCATGCATTGGTTCCTGTTTGTACTACGTGTCATGACATTCAGCACTCTCATTTCATTGGCATCCATGCTACTTCTTGCATTGCTTACCAGATACCATGTGTTATTTGTTGGTGGAGTGTTGTGACCGAGGGGCTGACTTATGTGCTGACCTGCACTATCTGATATCGCATTCATATGCTTGACTGTTGGAAAAGGATATTTTTTAAAAGAGGTTTTTAACTGAACCAGATATTTCTAAAGGGTTTTCACGGTTTCACTGTTTTCTCAAAGGGTTGTTTTGTCCCATATTGCATGATGGAGTGCTCTTACGTGATTTCTTGCCGCTCAGTTATTATTTACTCTTATTACTAACTGAGTTGGAGTACTCACTTTACTCCATGCACCTCGCGTGCAGTTGCAGGTATTGTTCACCCGGTAGCGGGTTACTAGCTGATTGAAGATATGACTATTGAAGCTGAGCAAGGTGACCGCCAGCGTTCACGGCACCGGACGTTGTCTTTAGAATTTCGAAATTTATTTTTTGTATATTATTGGCCCTGTAGTTGTGTCCAGGTTTTCTTTAGATGCTCGTGACTTGTGACACCCTGGTCGGGTTGTGTTGGGTGGTAAATATCAGTTATAAATGCCATTAAGTCGTATTATTCATATATTTATGTTTATTAACTGTCAAATGAGGCATTGTTGTTCTGTTGGCTGGCCTTGTCCTCACGAGAGGCGCCATCACGATCGGGTTTGGGAATTGGATCGTGACAGCCTACAATTAATTAGTATTGTTGATACATTATATATGACTACAATAGGATGTAAATATTTAAGATAAAATCTATAAGTTATTACCTTGTTCTTCAGATTGTTCATCTACAGTATGAGTTGTAGAATCCAACTGAACTTGTTCCTCCACTTGTTCATCTATTACTTGTGTGGCAGGAGTAGTTGATCTAGTTTGTACATGAGCTATCACTCCTGAATATTGTGGCAGTAGCAGATTCTCTTCAATGATATTCGGATGCTCTTTGTTTGATTGTTTAGCAGGAACAACATATTTTGTAGAAGTGGTTGATCTAGTTTGTACATGAGCTATCACTCCTGAATATTGTGGCAGTAGCAGATTCTCTTCAATGATATTCGGATGCTCTTTGTTTGATTGTTTAGCAGGAACAACATATTTTGTAGAAGTGGTTGATCTAGTTTGTACATGAGCTATCACTCCTGAATATTGTGGCAGTAGCAGATTCTCTTCAATGATATTCGGATGCTCTTTGTTTGATTGTTTAGCAGGAACAACATATTTTGTAGAAGTGGTTGATCTAGTTTGTACATGAGCTATCACTCCTGAATATTGTGGCAGTAGCAGATTCTCTTCAATGATATTCGGATGCTCTTTGTTTGATTGTTTAGCAGGAACAACATATTTTGTAGAAGTGGTTGATCTAGTTTGTACATGAGCTATCACTCCTGAATATTGTGGCAGTAGCAGATTCTCTTCAATGATATTCGGATGCTCTTTGTTTGATTGTTTAGCAGGAACAACATATTTTGTAGAAGTGGTTGATCTAGTTTGTACATGGGCTACTACTCCTAGATATTGTGGCAGATTCTCTTCAATAATATTCGAAAGATCTTTCTTTGATTGTCTAGCTGGAACATCATATTTTTGGCTAAACGAACTCCTTATTTGATTTGCCAAAGATGCCATTGTTCCAGGTTTTGTGTATGCCGCACTTCTCTTTCTCTTGGGCTTTGAAGGTCTTTCTTGACTGATGTCTGTCAGAATCTAATGAAGAATACAAAAATAAATTATCTCTAATAGGTATTATATAAAATAAAACAGTAAGATTTAAAGACAAATTCTAGGAGTTGATCTTAGAAAGCTGAAATCTGCCTGATTTACTTATTATATTAAACTGTGTGACTGATGCTAAGGTCAAAAGAACTATCCACTTGATTTACAAAATAACAGCATAGAGACTTATAATCTATTTTACCTGAACTGATAGCAGTAGACAACCACAACTTTAAGATAGGAAACAAACTAAACTTGAACTGAAACATATTAAAATAGCTCCATATATCATACTAAGAAGGAAGTTCAATTCAAGACTCAAAATATCAGAAACTCAAAACCTTTCAAAACAGAACTTTCAACTGTTTTTCAACTGAATCCCAAGTAATCCAATGAATTTTCAATTGTTATTTAACAATTTTAGTCGATTCGACAAGTTTTGGACTCAATTCCAATAGAGAAAATAAAACACATTATTCCCAGAAAGAACAAAAGAACGGTAGCAGCAACAACTACATCAGATCAACAACAACATGCATCTCTTAAAGCTAGATTTACAGAAAGAACTAACCACTATTAATTGCTTCCAGCCAGACATCAGGGGGCTAGATTCATGGAAATTAGGCAAATGCAACAGGGTAGACAATAACAACACATAAAACTAACAGATAAAATGTGATCGATAACACGAAGAGTCAAGTAGCAACAAATAATAAGAAATCCCTTAATGTCACACCATGTTCGTATAGTCTGCCGATAGTATAAAATGACAGACCATGTATTTTGGTACTCAAATCCTTCTCGTTAGTCGGATAAAAAATTCCAACTGAAAATACCTCAAAAAACTCTAAACAAAGTTTAACTTATTTTTCCAACTAACTAGATAATTACAGTTTTACAAACTAGAAATCAAAAAAATTTCAGGTTTAGATGAAATCAAAAAACTAGAAATCATATAATACAAACAAAGGACAGAGTAAATTAATGGGCTTATCAGAAATCTTACCAGAGCAAGAAAACAGACGAAGCGGCGAAACAATTTTCCGGCGAAACAATAGCGTAAGCGAACAACCACAGAAAACATCGAACACGAAAAAACACCAATAATCTACATCTGAGATTCCCTCATATTAATCGAAATAGTTGTCCTTCGTCAAAATTCCTTCATCGGAGTAGGTCGCACAGTTCGTCGATGGCAGATTTTTCTACGTCTAAAGACAAGAGAGAGAGACGAAGAGATGTTGATGAGAGAGACGAAAGGTTCTACCTTTCTATCTTACCAAAACACTTAGTATTAAATTTTTAGTGGGGTCATCATTTATTTTTAGTTTTTAATAAATATTTAGAAGGGAGAGTAGGGAGGGAAAAATGAATCGTCCCAATAAATATTTTATTTTAGCAAACCGTTCCCATAAATAATTCTATTGTATCGTCTTTATAAATCATCTTTATAGCTTCATTTATGGTAACGGTTACTATCCTATTGGAACGTTTTACTTTAGAAGTGTACCAAAAGCCTTTTCACTCTATTGGAACTATTAAAACCGTTCCAAAAGATAATCTATTATAACATTTCTATAACCGTTGCCAAATAATTGTTCCAATAGAACCGTTTTTTAGTAGTGACCTATAGTCCTTGTCACATTGGGAAACCTTTCTCATATATATTGGGACCTTTTGGGATCTATATATAGGGGTTGTAGCTAGGAATTCTATAGATTGTATTGTGCTTTTCTTCTCATTCATAGTGAAAAACTCTCTTCTTTTGCCCCGAGGATTAGGCTTAGCCGAACCTCGTTAAATCCTCGTGTTATTTTTTCTTCTCTATTTGCTTTGAGTGAGATTGTGTGCTAGTTAACCCACGATATTCCGCAATAATTTCTTTGATAGTATTGGTTTTCATTGTACTTGATATATATAGCCATGTATATATACAGAGAGGCAAACACACCTTTAATTAAGCTAACATTTGGACATATATTTGGTAGAAACATAAAAAAAAAAAAGAATTTTTGAAGTTGTGTTGAAAAACTATTTTTAGAAGTTGAAGTTATGTTTGGACATGCGTGCATTTTGTTTGTATAAAAGTTAAAGTAATTTGTGAATAGAAGAAAATATTTCACCTAAAAATTACGCTAATCGAGGAACTTGAAATTTTTAATTTTTTTTCTTTCCAAAAAACTTGTCCTATTCCATGAACAAACAATATTTTTCAAAAAGGTTTTTAGAAAAAAGTTGATATATTTATGGCCAAACGAAATTCCTTCGCCAAAAAATTACATTGTATATTAAGCAAAAAAAATCTATTTATGTATATACATTTTATGTTAAATTTCTTTAACCTTTTCATGTATTTCATATTTTATATTTTGACTTCCCTAATCATATTTATTTTTAAAAAAAAATAGGAAAGAAAAACCACTTCGATCACGAGGAATCAGTAGGAGAAGCGTTACCTTTTGTAAAGGCTTAAATTGACTTATGGCACCTCCCTTTGATTTAATAGATTATTTGATGTGCATATTATATTATACACTACAATATTAAGATTATGATGCGATGGTTTCAAACGTAAGATTGTCGAGGAATTCTACAAAGGAAAAGTTGAAAATTCCTAAATTCAACTCAACGTCCTAATTCTTCAAAAAATTAATATTTACTACAACTTCTATGTAATTATTTCACACATTGAAGATATTGCAAATTTCAAATATTTCTTTTTCGACTCCCACAACAGGATATCATGTAATCATTTTGCAATGACCTTTCCAAATGAGCCCAAACAATAATCACATTATAGCACCCTCAGCTCTACCCTACCCAAAAGACAAATATTTTATGCACCTATTTTTATATCTCAACTTCAAACATTTGAAGACCATATATAAGCATGTAGTGGCGGAGGCAAGATTATCGCCAATAGGGTTAAAAAAGAAAATGTTAAAAAGATTGTAGCCGGTGAGGATAGAACCAATGATCTTACAAAAGTTTAGAAAAACCTTGACCACTAAGCTATACTTCTGGGCTATGTCAAGGGGATTCAAAATATAATATAGAGGTAAAATATATATATATATATATATATATATATATATATATATATATATATATATAGTGTAATTTTTCGGTGAATGGGGTTCGGGTGTTCAGTGACGAAGCTAGAAATTATTTCAAGGGTGTTCAAATTTAAAAGAAATGAAAAAAAAAATCCGACAAAAGGTGTTCAATGTGTTATATAGCTCTAAAACGTAATATTTTACCTATGTACACAGTGCAGTTTTTCGACAAAGGGTGGATAGTTGACCACCCTTATGACCATGTGGCTTCGCCACTGCTTCCGCCCCTATACGCATGGACAGATCTAAATTTTGAAGTTCATGAGTTTCTACAACGATCTCTTCGTTAATAATGGGATCTTTATACAAATAGTCGCTCGATTTTATTATTTACTTTTTCTAGTCGGTATACATATATTATATAGTGATTATATATGGTTATACATAAATTATACATATATTATATATTTGCCGACTATTTATAGTTTAAATAATTGATTGAACTATTATTTAGATTAATTCTTCTTTAATTAAACTATATTAGTTGGTTCACAATCAAGTATTGCTAGATATTTAGTGGATCTTCTTTTATATATGTGTGTGTTTTGTAAGATTTAGGCCATAACTTATTCGGGGGAGTACTAAAGGAACCTTCTTTCTTTTTTTCTCTTAACTAAAAGTACCTATATTTACCAATACTAATTAAAGATACTTTATAAAGCTCTATTCGAATAAAATTATGATTATGTTAAAATGTAGGCTTCCAAAAGTATAAGCCTACTTGACGATATTGGATCTATTTTTTATTTTTTTTATAATAATTTTGAATTGACAGGAAATGGTCCCCTACTATGGACTACAGGCTAGCGCGCAATGACCGAAAGCCGACTGAGCTGAGAGAAGCCTTATTCCAGTTCCTTGGATAATCATTCCCGGATAATGCTTGCCGCAAGGGCTAACCCTATATTCGCGCATACTTCCTTGGTTGTCTGGGAGTTGAATCAGAAGCATCGAATGAAAGGTTCTTTCCAAGACCATCTGCTATTGAATCAGCTGCTGTTGCCAGGCGAGATTCTATCTTTTCCTTGTAGTCCACGGGATTTGACTCCGGGGAAGCTCATTCCTTGGATGGATCATAACTTATACAAACTGAAACGACGACCGGAGTGTTCTTTTTCTATGAATAGAGGGAGCAAATCTCATAGACTCTAAAATATGCTCCATTATTGGTATTTCCTGTCCTTTTTTTTCTTTATTCTTTTAGTGGTAGGGGTAGGGGGAGGGGAGCAGGTAGTGATTGTGGGGGAGGACTAGATCATGTTAATCAATTATCCTGACTCTAAATAATTATCAAAACACCCTCTTAATGACCCTCATCCAGCTCAATATTAGCAATTAAATCAAGTGGATCAGTTGTAAATCCTTTTTCCTAATCTCATCACTAGTGGACAAAACCCTAAAAAAGCTCCTAAAATCTAATACTCATGCCTCAGCATTCCAACTTGTCACAGGATCATTTCCCCTTTGTCATCTTCTTTAGTCCGATAAGAATCTAATTATATACTCCGACAATATAAAAAGAATATTATACACTATAACTTTTAGTATATTTATTAATTAATATTTATCAAGAAATATACCTATATTTACTAATAAATGACCTGAATATATAAATATTTTTACAACATTATTGTCGGGGTCATTTGGTTGGAAAGATGTTATCCCACCTCCCAGAATTAATTATTCCGGGATTAGTTATTCCACCTTTCTATGGGATACAAAATTACTACAATCCCGGTATAATTAATTACGGGATTGATTATACTGAATTTTCTTCCAACCAAACATGAGATAAGCTCTTCTTAGGATTAATTATTCGGGGATTAGTTACACCACCTTTTTACAGGGATACAAAATTACTACAATCCCAGCATAATTAATTACGGGATTAATTATACCTAATTTTCTCCCAACCAAACATGAGATAAGCTTTCTTAGGATTAATTATTTCAGGATTAGTTACACCACCTTTGTATGGGGATACAAAATTACTACAATCCCGGCATAATTAATTATAGGATTAATTATACCGAATTTTCTCCCAACCAAACATGAGATAAGCTCTTCTTATGATTAATTATTCCGGGATTAATTACACCACCTTTTTATGGGGATACAAAATTACTAAAATCCCGGCATAATTAATTACGAGATTAATTATACCGAATTTTCTCCCAACCAAACATGAGATAAGCTCTTCTTAGGATTAATTATTCCGCGATTAGTTACACCACCTTTTTATGGGGATACAAAATTACTACAATCCCGGCATAATTAATTACGGGATTAATTATACCGAATTTTCTCCCAATCAAACATGAGATAAGCTCTTCTTAAATTTCGTTCCGAAATTAAGTATTCCTTGTCCCTCGTATCTAACGAGCCCAAACTTATCTAATTATATCGTTTAAATGGCGTGGCATAGCCACTTTTACGGTTGGCTATTGAAAAATAGCTACCATCGGTGATGTAATCGATTTCTAGCCATTTTAACTTAAAATATATTGGCAAATAACATAATTGCCCTTGAACGCTTTAACATACCGTTTAGTTACTTTTTAGTTTTTATCGCCCGCCTCTTTCTTTGCACAGCATTGTGTACGGATTTGGCTTTCGTCAGAGCACTTTTCTTCGAATCTTGTCTGGTTTAGGTCTAATTTTCTTCAAAATTATCTGGGTGAGTGTTGTTTTTACAATAATATGTTTGAATTTTCGTTCTTATTGTTGTTTCGTTAGGTTTAAGTTTGATTTCCGTACCGTTAGGGTTTAAAATATACTGGATGTCACCTGTGTGTAAGCTTTTTCTCGACGAGTTCTGTTTGGGCTAGCATATAGTTGAGTTTTGTTTCAATGTTATATATTTTACGGGACATCACCTGTGTGTAAGCTTTTTCTCTATTATATTATACTGGACGAGTTCTGTTTGGGCTAGCATATAGTTGAGTTTTGTTTCAATCCAGCATATTTTACGGGACGTCACTTGTGTATAAGATTTTCCTCCATTATATTATACTGGACGAGTTCTTTTTGGGCTAGCATATAGTTGAGTTTTGTTTCAATGCAATATATTTTAAGGGACGTCACCTATGTGTAATCTTTTTCTCCAGTATATTATATTGGACGAGTTCTGTTTGGGCTAGCATATAGTTGAGTTTTGTTTCAATCCAATATATTTTACGGAACATCACCTGTGTGTAATCTTTTTCTCAAGTATATTATACTGGACGAGTTCTGTTTGGGTTAGCATATAGTTGAGTTTTGTTTCAATTCAATATATTTTACGGGACGTCACCTGTGTGTAAGCTTTTCCTCCATTATATTATACTGGACGAGTTCTGTTTAGGATAAAATATTATAGGGGAAGTCTGTCATATGAACGTTTGGCTTTCAGTATGTCATACTGAATGAATATTATAATATAGACAAGTTTTGTTTGAGTCCGGTATATTTTACAGGGTTTCTCCCGTGTGTAAGCTTTTTTCTCTAGTATATTATACTGCATGATTATTATACTATGCTTTTTAATTATGTTTCTTCTGAATACCCCAGTATTTATTTTTGGATTTTCATATCTTGTATTTTAATCTGATCCAGTATATTATACTGGAAGACTGCAATCTGTAAATTGTTATTCTGTTCATTTTAGTGAATGAGTTATGTTGATAATTTATTTTTCATATATATACTGGGATTCTGATTGTATTTATTTATCTGATTTGTAATATATGTTTTCATGATTTTATAGAAATAGAATCATCAGGTAGGATATTGAAGGTACGTATTTCTAAAATGTTGAAGTTTTTATCTTAAAATTATATAAAATGTTGCGTATCTGTGTTATATTTTTATTTTAGGAGGGAGATAGATTTTATGATCTTAAGAACTGGTTTCCTGCTGATTGTTGTTGGAGAGGCGATCAAAAATTTAAGAAAACAATTTCGGAGTTTTTGTGTGGAACTCAAATGGATCAATTAAAGAATGGTGTATTTGGAAAATTTTTAGAGTTGGATGACGTGGGTCACTCTGGGAAGTTGACTTATTGTATGTTGCTTTCTCAAGTTTTTTACCAGGATAAAACCAAAATGGTTTTTATAGCTTTTTATAACGACGTAGCATTTACAGAAAATGATTACCATTTTATTACCGGATTGAAGATTGAGGCATCTGATTATAGTTTTGTTGATGATAGAGATAACCGCTTGAAGGAACGGTATTTATCTTATGTGGAAAAAGGTTTGAAGGTAGATCATTTGTATAAGTTTATCAAAAAGCGTTCTCGACTCCGTGATGGTGCAGCAGATGATATATGTGATGATGTAGAGGTCTGTGATGAAGATGTTGTAAAGCTTGCTGAGATTTATATATTAGAAACTGTTCTTTTGGGTAAAGACATTAGCAGAAATATAAGTGAATGTAATATGAAAATCATAGACGACCCAGAACTTTGTGCTTCTTTTCCATGGGGTAGATACTGCTTTCAAGAACTTATCGATAATTTGTCTCATCTTCTAAAAATTGATTCAGTGGAAAAGAAACCTATTGTTAGGATCGCATCTTATACGTCACTTGGATTCACGTTTTTGTTTAATGTATGGATAATGGAAGTCTTTAATGATTTCCGTCAATATTCAAAATATGAGGATCAGGGGCCAATAAGGATGTTGTCTTACTCCAGCATTGGATGTCCAAAATATGACTCACTTTGCGATGATTTCTTTAAGAAAACAACTGTAAGTTAATAGTATGTGAATTTTTAATATATACTTGTGCTCATATATTTTGTTTTTATCTAACTATTTATATTTATATTTAATTAATAGAAATTTAAGCTTTTCAAGGTGAATCAATCATATCTTCTCCAATCTTCATCAAAAGTTAATATTAGCGACATTGTCAACGTAAGTAGTTATTTCTTCGATTTTATTTAGTCTTGCTTTTAATTAATTTCTTCTATCGTATACTAGATTTATGTTCTAATAACTTGCTTTTCATTAAGCTTATTCTGTGAATGATTATCTTCCAGTATGTTATACTGGATAATTATTATAATAGAGTTGAGTTTTGTTTGACTCCAGTATATTTACGGGATGCCTGCCGTGTGTAAACCCTTTCTCCATTTAATTATACTGGACGAGTGATGTTTACAGTAGAATTTTTTTTAGTTGTTTATTCCAGTATATTTTACAGGAAGTCTGGTGTGTGTTACCTTGTTGTCTAATATGTTATACTGGATGAGTTTTCATGATTCATTTCATCCAGTATATTTTACAGGTATTCCAGTATGTATTATGATTCTCTAATTCTTACCATTTTTTTTCTTTTCAGAGGGTGTCTGCCAAAGTTGAAGACATTGTACATGCAGATCATTATAAATTTAAAAGAAAGATGAAAAAAAATATTAAAGATAATCTAACAAAGTTGAAGACATATGTTAAGATCTCTGTTAAGGTAATTAACTAGTTTGGCAATTTATTTTACTGTTGATTTTGCTCGTACAATAATATATTGTATTCATTATTGCAGGATATTAATGACAAGCTTGATGTTGTTCTAAAGTTTATTAAAAATTTTAAAAATTATGATGAAAGCAATGAAAAGCATGAGGAAAGTTGTGAGAAAAGCAATAAAAAGTATGAGAAAGTTGAAAGCAATGAAAAGTATGAGGAAGTTGAAAGCAATGAAAAGCATGAGGAAAGAAGTGAGAAAAGCAATGATCAAGGAAATTATTCTGATGGAGAGAATTATTCTGATAGAGATTTTTCAAATTTGTCGGGTGACAAAAAGGATCAACAAGAGGAAGATGTTGAGTTACACGAACATGATGAACACTGCAATAAGGAGTTTGAGGATGCAGGACCTTCTATCTCAATGGCACCAAATAGAACTCGTCCAGTATAATATACTGGAGAAAAAGATTATGCAGAGGTGACGTCCCGTAATATATATTGGATTGAAACAAAACTCAACTATATTCTAGTCTAAACAGAACTCGTCCAGCATAACATACTGGAGAAAAAGCTTACAAACAGGTGACGTCCCGTAAAATATACTGGATTGAAACAAAACTCAACTATATACTAGTCTAAACAGAACTCGTCCAGTATAATATACTGGAGAAAAAGATTACACACAGGTGATGTCCCGTAAATTATACTGGATTGAAACAAAACTCAACTATATTCTAGTCTAAACAGAACTCGTCCAGTATAACATACTGAAGAAAGAGCTTACACACAGGTGACGTCCCGTAAAATATATTGGATTGAAACAAAACTCAACTATATGCTAGCCCAAACAGAACTCGTCCAGTATAACATATTGGAGAAAAAGCTTACAAACAGGTGACGTCCCGTAAAATATACTGAATTGAAACAAAACTCAACTATATACTAGTCTAAACAGAATTCGTCTAGTATAACATACTGGAGAAAAACCTTACATACAGGTGATGTGCCGTAAAATATACTGGATTGAAACAAAACTCAACTATATTCTAGTCTAAACAGAACTCGTCCAGTATAACATACTGGATTAAAAGCTTACACACAGGTGATGTCCCGTAAAATATACTGGATTGAAACAAACTCAATTATATTCTAGTCTAAACAGAACCCGTCCAGTATAAAATACTGGATTAAAAGCTTACACAAAGATGAAGTCCCATAAAATATACTGTATTAAAACAAAACTCAATATGTTCTAGTCTAAAAACATAAATCATCCAGTAATAAATACTGGACTCAAATAAAACTCAACTATATTATAATATTATAACTAGATTAATGCAAGATACTTCAAGTGTAATACATTGGAGTTTTTTGAGTTTTGCATATTAATACAAAAAGATCCGTTGTATTATACTTGTGTTTTGTTAATTTTTGGAATCTAGAACAGTAAAACCATTATATGAGATATTTCCAGTATAATAAGCTGGAAATATCTTAGCTTTAGATATTAATTTAGAAACGTCCAGCAAATTATACTGGCGCAACGTTGCGCATTGAGAAATTAGACAATAACACAGATTAAAGCATTAAAAACAAACTAGAAAATTCGAAAAATCAAAAAAAATTACTGATACTTTGAATTTTGAATCAAAAAGTTTGAATCTGTGATCGTAGAAGAAATTCAAACTAGTTAAAATCAAAAAATCAAATAATCAAACAAATAATTGAGAGAGCTTACTTCTATTTGCAGATTGACGGTAGAAGATTTTTCTAATACTTCGATTTGCAGATTGACGCCGGAAGATTTTGCTAATAATTCGATTTGTAAATTGACGCTGGAAAATTTTGCTAAAGAAGAAAATCAGGTCAAGTCGCGTAAATTTAATAAACAGAATAGGGGTATTTTAGTCAATAAATTATTAGCGTGCTAACTTAGTGGCTAAATATCGTTGACCTTTGATTATGTGGCTAAATTTGATTGACCAGGCGTAAAACTGGGCATTTATAAATTTTCCGCAATTATATCTCCTTCCTATTTCTCTTGATTTCTTCCTTAAGTTACAAGGTTTCCCATCAAGGGCAATCAATATATATATATATATATATATATATATATATAGCTGTTCCACTCATTAGTCCTACTTTATACTAAATATATCTACACTATATTTATACATATCAAAAGGACAACATAAATCTCCACTTTAGATGGATTTGAAGATTCAAGATCATGAGAAACTAATCTCAATCAAAGTTGAAGTTGAATCATTATCATTAGAAACTAATGATTCCATTTCGAAGGAAGAAAAACACTATATAGGCGTCCGAAAACGGCCATGGGGAAAATTTGCAGCTGAAATTAGGGATTCAACAAGGAATTGTAGAAGGGTTTGGCTTGGAACTTTTGATACTGCTGAAGAAGCTGCTATGACTTATGATCAAGCTGCTTTTTGCATGAGAGGTCCTTCAACTTGTTTGAATTTCCCAGTTGAAAAAGTACGCGAATCGCTACAAAAAATGGAATGTAATAACCTAAAAGATGGATTGTTTTCACCAGCTGCAGCCCTAAAAGAGAAACACAAGAAGAGAAATAGTGGTAGTTCAAGAAAGAAGCAAGTGAATAATATTAAAGAAGAAGAGAATGTGTTCATATTTCAAGATTTAGGTCCTGATTTATTAGATGAACTCTTATCTGAGTATTCCTCTTGTTCAAATTAGTCTACTATTTTCACATCTGTAAGTAAATCTTGTACTTCTCTCCTTGTTCTTGGTTTAATTTACCATTCTTTTTATTTGGTTCTTGTTTTCTAGTCAATGTTTCTTTAGCTGAGGAGTGTATCGGAAACAGCCTCTCTGCCCGCCCAGGGTACGGGTAAGGCTGCGTACATGTCACCCTCTCAACACCCCACTCGTATGAATACACTGGACCATTGTTGATGTTGTTGTTGTTTCTATATAGCCAATGTACTGTTTTCCCTCTTTTAATTGAAAGGATCTAAGATCCTATAATTCACTCTCTTTCAAACTTGTTTGGTACCCTAGACTAGAACTTGCTTTTCCTAATTAAAGTCCTCCAAAATTATAAATAAAAAATAAAGAAATTCTTTCTTTTCTTCTTCTTCTCATGGTCAGAGCTATATTATATAGCATATAATCAATGGATTTAACTGAGTTCAACGATTTGACACATAGCATAGATATATTCGTAAAAAATCACTAAACTTGGAACAAAAATTCTGAATCCATCATTGTAAAAGTGTAATGGGTTAAGTATCAAGAACCTAAAGGTCGAATACATTTAAAATTTACATGTTGGATCGGCCTGTGCAGTCAGTCTTCATGTTTCGTTCTCTTGACTGTTTATCAAATATGATGTGTTAATTTTATCAGAAAGAAAAGGAAAATAGACACATCTCATTTTCCATTAAAGGTTTGACATCTTACTGTTGTGTGATAAAAATTTAGAAATATTATTATTACATGTAAAAGATTGTGGTCTGTAGGAATTTGGAAGTCACTATCTTCTACTTTAAACTTGAAGCTCCCACATACTCAAGTATTTCAAGCACACAATAATTATAAATATATTAGCATATCCTATGTTGATTCATTTTTGGATTGTCACTATTTAAAGCTGAAAATGGTATTGAATGATTGCTTATTTCATAAATTTAGTCATAAACTATGCATCCTTTTTTCTTTGGCATTCTATTCAGGTATTTCAATTTATTTGGTATTGTTAAGTTAGAGCTCAAGGATAGAGCATTCCAATCACAATCCGAGAATGTGTTTATTCATTGTATGTGTTAAATAGTACACGTTGGTGGAGAAAATGAGTCGTTATCTTCTTTTATGGTATTGGACAATGCTCAGCTTATGAGTTAGTCTTGGAGTTATGCTAGAATCAATGTTCATTTCTTATTATAGTATCTGTTGGACGTGCGAACAATGTTCCATATTGGTAGCTAAAAAAATTATCATGAATTTACATATAATATGTAGGGATACCTTTAATGGTGTGAGGTTTCAGTAAGGCCTTGCGGGACAATCATATGAACTTGGCCCAGAACAGACACTATTATATTACACTGTTTTAAGAGTATTTTTGGGTTGGTTGAGCCTAATCGTGCCAGAGTTAGACTCATTCCTTTTTCTTGGTTTACTCGGCGTTGAGTACCTATGTTATGTTGTCCAAGTTCCAGATATAAAATATTTTATACATTGGTGGAGTAAATTAAACTTTAGAGGTTGAGTTAAGTCCAATATGCATTTTTTATCCATATGAAATGCTATTTCCCTTTGACAGTGACTTCTAATCAAATCCAATGATCACGTAAAAGTATGAGAAGTTTTGGTGAATCTTCTGCTTCTAGGTAGAATTTGATTATCTTTATGCTTTTCCTGAGGTGAGTTTCTATTGGAAACAGACTATCCACCTTTATAAGGTAGGGGTAAGGTTGCGTTCTCAAATCCACTCGTGAGATCACCCTGGGTTTGTTGTTATTTTTTCTTCTCTATTGTGTTTCACACTTTCATGTTTTGGCATTCTATCTTGCTCTTTCAGGACTGTGTTCTGCTCCCTTTGTCTCGTATATTTCCAGTTTTAGTATATGCCTTAGCATTATTAATGTATTTTCATATTTCTTGATTTCTGTGTTTGCCGTAGTTGCTCTGATGGTAAACAACCTCCACTTTCAACCAAGAGGTTGTGAGTTCGAGTCTTCCGAATAACAAGGTGGGAAGTTCTTGGAGGTAAGGATGCCGAGGGTCTATTTGGAAACAGCCTCTCTACCCCAGGGTAGGGGTAAGGTCTGCGTACACACTACCCTCCCCAAACCCCCACTAAGTGGGATTATACTGGATTGTTGTTGTTGTTGATTTCTGTGTTTGCCGTCGTTGCTTTCGTTCTGGCCTTCTATTACAATTCTCAGTTTTACTTTTATATCTTTGTATTTTGTCTTCGGTTTTCTAATTGGTGTGCTTGCTGCTACCCTTCTTTTATTTTCCTAAGCCGAGGGCCTTCTAAAAACTGTCTCTCTGCTTTCTTGAAGGTAGAGACAAGGTCTGAGTGCATTTACTCTCTCCAGATCCCACTTGTGGGATTACACTAGGTTTGTTGTTGTTGTAGTAGTAACTTTCTCCATGTGATTTTATGATAAACTCAGTAAGTATGAATATTCCTGTTGTATTTTGTTTCACAATATATAAGGTACGCAAATTAATCACCATCCTTTTAAGTATAAATTCACTTTTGTTGTTGATTACTCTTTGCCTTCTCTTGAAGCTCTTTGATCAGGAAATTAAAGTTCTCTTTGAGATCAATCTGTTCAAGTCTGAAATCTAATCTGTAAGTTTTTTTACTTTCCTCCCTATTATTTTCTTATAAGATAAGTTCTCAACAGCTTTAATTTTTTATATATTGCTTTGTTTTCTTACTATGAGCTCCTACATGAATCATATTTGAGTCAGGGTGGAGCTAGAGCACGGTTCGGCCGAATCCAATAGTTTTTGTCAAAATCATGTATTTGTCATAAGAAATTTATCGAAAATATAAAATTTATTAATTTAGAACCTATTAACTTATACAAATTAATTAGATTCTCGAACTCATAAACTCCAAATCCTACTTTGTGTTTGAATTTTGAGCAGGGAAAAACCAACATTGTGCTTTTATGTCATCGTTTTTACTAGTATGTTGTATACACAAAACGAATCCAGGATACAGTCGTGGACCTATAGGTCACGGGTTCGAGCTGTGGAATCATCCACTGATACTTGCACCAGGATAGGCTGCGGCCCTTCCCTGAACCCTGCATGAACGCAGAATACTTCGTGCACCAGGCTATTTTTATTTTTTTTGTTCAAGCCAAAAGCATGCAATGAATTCAATTTTAACGTTCTTTGTATTCTGCTTTGTGAGTAGTGATTGTGGAATCAGCAACTAATTATGCTTTTCAACATTGAAGGGTAATTTAGCTCGAGTAATTTGCAAAATTTTATACTTGACATTATTGAGATGTTGTTATTTAGCTCGTTGTTCTAAACGAGCTTATGTTTACATTGCCAATTATACATATCCTTTTCTGTATTTGACTGATTTATTTTTGTTTATAGGTTTGGATTATTATAAATGGCTAAACATGATGTGGATGAAGAATGCAGTTTCTGACAAACCTTTAAAGAATGATTTATGATCTACTTCAGAGCTACCACTGCTTAACTTTTTATCATGCTTTACAGGTCAATAACCTACGACTACGAAACGAATTGGATCGGGTTCGTCGAATGGTTTCATTCCTCTTTTGCCCTTCTGTTAGTCTGTTGTCAGCCGGTCGACTCCCTTGCCTCAAAATATTATCAAACTTCGCGATTATTCATCTATTTATGGGTAATCTCCGGCAGTTAGAGAAGAAAGAATCTCCATGAAAGCAGGACGTTTTAAACATTAGATGATCTTCAAATGCAGAATGGGTAGACATTAAGTTTAATGAGAGCAGTGATGATAAGTTATAATTACGTATTTTAGTCGATTATTACGCTCTAATTTACTGCACTTTAGTTGAGTTTGCGCTTTAATCGCTAGTGTTTTGCACTAATTGTGTGTTTTATGCCTTTTAGGTGTGATTCCGAGCTATATAGATGTTATGGAATGAATTTAAGTGATTTGAAGCTTTGAAGTCTGAGTAAAAGCTCAATGAATTAAGCCGGGATCGTGTTCGGGGATCAAATTTGATAGTTGAGAACAAATGAAGACTCGATGAGACATACTGCGCACTGTCTAGTAAATTGGACATAACGTTTTGCTCAGAACTCCATTTGAGCTCCATAATATATGGTTGGAAAGATAACTCAAAGGGCTACAACTTTCCTGTATTACGTTTTTCTAAATTTCAAACGGAACAGGGTGAAAGACTACAGTTTTACCGCGACCGCAGCAGAACAGCGGCAGAAGGCATTCACGGACGAATGAAGAATCTAAGAGGGTGTTTGGCTGCAGTTTGACCGCGACCGCGGCCATCCAGGCCTAAAACTTGTCCTTTTTCGCGTAGGAGAAGGTATAAGTGTTTGGGCCCGACCCTACTTGGTATATATACATGGAAAAACGGTATTTTTGAGGAGGAGACATATTTTGACACAAATTAGACCTAAGGAGGCAAGAACATATTGAGAGCAAGGCGGGGAATTCTTCAACAAGTTTTTCCTTCCTCTTCCTATTTTTTTCATTGTTGATTATGACTTTTAGTATTGTAGTTTTAC